>JAJOOR010011564.1:0-28234 GCA_036250505.1 Solanum acaule | reverse complement strand
ATATATATGTATACATAAAAATTTAATATGCTACATGAATCTATATTTTTTTCCCCTAATTTAAAGTATGACAATTAATATTATTTTATAGGTATAAGTTATCACATGAAGTGGGATATTAAATCCTTAAAATTATGAGGGTTAAAAGCACTGAAGAAAATTTTATTACCATAAAAACAAGAGAAAATTATATAAAATAGCAAACATTTAGCATATATTAGGTATTATAGCTACAGTTTAAGAAAATTGTAATCTGCGCTACAGTTTTTCCAATTCTTGTTATTTGCTTGATTTGCATATTTTGTCTGATTTGTATAAATTCAGAATTTATATAATTTGATTCCTAATTGTATAAATCCAGAATTTTGTATATGCTTACCCTAGCTATTTGTATACGATTTATGAAAAATTCATAATAAATTACCTTGTTTGTATATTGACAAGCAAAATATACAAACAGAGTTCTAAAAATTCCTAAATGTATAAATACAGAATTTGTATATACTTACCCTATTTGTATATTAGCTAGCGAAATATACAACCGCAACCTCCATAGCAAACATATTATAGCTATGGAGCGCAATTATCAAAACTATAGCTATAGAACCTTATTATATCTGTTATGATTACTATTTCTAAAATTTTCTCTAAAAACAAATCTTTTTTATAACTCTTGGACTAATTTTTGTTGATACTATAGGCCTAGAATTTGCTAACATATTGTGGGTTAATAGTTGTCAATTCTATTAAGATTGTTTACTTACCTGTCCATCCCTCCCAAATAAAGCCACAAGCCCAAGTGTTGATAATGCTTAGCCCTAGTAACACCAATGAGAATGAATCAGTTGGTCTTTCAGTTACTGAGCTTGAAAAATAGAAAGTTAACACTATTGCATGTTGGTGTAAATTGTAATTCAAATTCTATTGCTGGATTTGAAGGGTGAATGTAAAAATCCATATTTACGGTTGTATCATGTATGTCTTTGGAAAAGAGTGAGTTAAGTGTTTATTTGTTGCAACTAAGTTGGATAACATTGTTCGAAGCTGAAAAAACAAATCAAACACTAAGAGTTCGAATACTGATTATAGAATTAAATCGTGAAGAAGATGCCACATAACTTCATTGACGAACATTCGAGATTTGAATTGAGCGATTTCTTGGAGATTCGAGGTTGTTTCAGAGAATTTTTAGTGATAGCTAGCAGTGTATGTCCTCCATATATCTATGTATCATCATTGTATATCAATAAATGTCATGTGCATATCGTGTATATATCAAAGTAGAGAATCAATATTTTACATAGATGATATACATATGACATACAAATGATATGCAAGTGACAATCATAAAACTATTCTTAGTCAACCTCAAAGTTCAATTTGACATTCGATTCAAAACATCACTAAATTTGCATCTAATCATTCCAAACATGAGATATAAGTTCCTTAAGTTGTTCCTGGACCTTTGGAAATGTCCCGTAAATGAAATTCCGTAAAGTATGTGTAATCATTTAAAATTTATTAAATATAAATTTATAAAATGATTCGGATTATATTTAAAATCATGAATATATTAGTCCAAATAAATTATGGATTAATATAATTGGGCTAATTATTCAAGTCCAATAAATATGGATTTGATTAAAGTCAAAATTAATTGATTTGGGCTACATTGCTAAGCCCAAATTCATCTCATTCTAGAGGCCCATTTTTGGTGCCACGTGGCAAATGACGTGGCATGCCAAGTCAAACAAGAAGCCAATAGGACCATGACATGTGTCAAAGACGACAAGCCCGCTCCATAAAGCCCATATGTCATGTCACTTAAATCTGATTGGCCGAAGGGAATCCTGTTCCAATCACAACTCCTCTATTCTAAAACTATAAATAGGGGTCCTCATTATTCAAAAAAGGGACCAAAAATTCTAAACAAGAAGCTAGAGAAAATTTGTGGTACAAACGCCATAAAATTCTCTATAAAGCTACAAGTTTAAGAATTCAAGCATTCAAGTTCAAGAACGATCAAGATCAAGACCATCGGATTCAAGAACAAGCTCGAAGCCTTGAATTCAATTAAAAGTCAAGATCAAGATAAAGTTCAAGTTCAAGTTCATCGAAGATTTAAGACCAAGCTCAAGAGCCCTTGAATTTATATTTGAAAAGGAGAATTCAGAGGAATCATAGAGATTGTAACACTCAAACTTTGAAATAATAAATACGATTGTTGCATAATTTTCTGTTCTTGATTATTGTTTTCTCGACGCGAATTTTATTGTCTACAAATTCTGGCATGCCCAGTGGGACCAAATCTGCCCTTCATCTCTTCTCTTTTAAATCAAATCTGAAAATTTGAAGCTGCAAAGGTGGAAGAATGAGTACTTCAAGCCTCGTCTTTGAGTTTCATCGAGTCTACACTCCGACAAGCCTTGAAGTAGGGGACATTTGTAGACATTGAAATTTTACGGACTCTACAAGACGTGTTCAATTCAAATTGGGACTCTAGAAGATGTGTTCAGTTTCAATTAGAATTCTTGTAGGCTACTCAACCCTATACCCTAGTTTATGCCTATATAAAGGGTACTAAATTCCCTTAAAAGGCATCTCAAAATATCCCATAAACTCTTGGGTATTTTAAAATATCAGGATCTCGAATATTCCACAAAAGTCATGGAATCCTCATATATAGGTCGAATCTAAATCATCCTAGTTCGAGAAATACAAGGCCCTCGAATCATGGATAAATATTAGGAGAGTAGAATCAAGGGAGGAACAGAATTGTACCCGCATATTTATCAATAAAGTTATGTTTCTTCTTATTTTATTGTGATTGCTATTTATTTTCTGTCACTTTAAAAATTTGTTGCAAACAAATTCATTTATAGACATTGAAATTTTACGGACTCTACAAGACGTGTTCAATTTGAATTAGGACTCTAGAAGATGTGTTCAGTTTCAATTAGAATTCTTGGAGGCTACTCAACCCTAAACCGTAGTTTATGCCTACATAAAGGGTACTAAATTCCCTTAAAAGGCATCTCAAAATATCTCATAAACTCTTGGGTATTTTTAAAGATCAGAATCTCGAATATTCCACAAAAGTCATGGAATACTCATATAGAGGTCAAATCTAAATCATGCTAGTTTGAGAAATACACGGCCCTCGAATCATGGATAAATCTTAGGAGTAGAATCAAGGGAGGAACAGAATTGTACCTGCATATTTATCAATAAAGTTATGTTTCTTCTTATTTTATTGTGATTGCTATTTATTTCTTGTCACTTTTAAAATTTATTGCAAACAAATTGGCACGCCAAGTGGGACAATCTCTACCTCTCATCTCAACTTTTCAATCATCAAAGAATATCAAGATGACTTCCATGAAGAACAACTCTCAAACAACTGCCTCTAAGGCCACTAGCTCCAAATTCTCTATTGAAGTTGAAGAAATTCTTGGTGTTACCTTTGGAAGTTTAGAAGTTGTTACAAGGAGCAAGACTGCTACGCTAGGACAACAAACATTTCAAGTGTCGTCCACGTCAACTCCAGCTTTTGGGTCAGTGACTCCAAAAAGATCAAGTTCCTCCACAAATGCTTTAGAAGGAGGAAGCAGTGTTGTTGAAAAGATCAAGAAGACCTTAGCTCTACTTGAGCAATCTAGTTCCAAGAACTCTACCACAAGGGAGAACTATGATTCAACTAATGAATTATCTCCACATGCATCGCGTAACGTGAGTCCACTGAAGATTAACTTACTTGACAATCCATGCTACTCTCCTACATCTCCAATGATCATGCAAACGATGGTGACTGTTGTATCCTATTCTGAGGAACAACTCGCAAATTTGACGAAGTTGGTTGAAGGATTGACAAAACATGTACAACACCAAGAGTCTCGAATTGATAAGTTGATGGATAGGATGGAAGGACTTTTAGATGGAGAAGCGAGCCATGCGCCTGGAAAGGATGTTGAAGTTCAAGAGATCGGAGATCCTGTGAAGAAAGCACCGCTTGTTAATGAGATGCCAGTTTCTTCTGAAGGAATGATCCCACTCGATCTCTTGAAAGAGTTTATTGAAGGCACTATCAAAGATAAGTATGAAGTCTTCACTAAGTCTTCTCATATGTATGCTAAGCCATACACTGCTAGAATTGATAACTTCAAAATGCCTATTGGTTATCAACCTCCCAAATTTCAACAATTTGAGGGTAAAGGAAATCCAAAACAACATGTTGCACACTTTATGGAAACATGTAATAATGCTGGCACCTATGGAAACCATCTCGTCAAACAGTTTGTCCACTCTCTAAAAGGAAATGCCTTTGATTGGTACACGGATCTCGAACCTAATTCTATTGATAGTTGGGAGCAACTAGAGCACGAGTTTCTCAATCGCTTCTATAGCACAAGGCGTACGGTGAGCATGGTAGAACTCATGAATACTCGCCAAAGGAAGGATGAACCGGTTATAGATTTCATAAATCGATGGAGGAACGCGAGCCTAAATTGCAAGGATAGGCTTAGTGAAGCTTCTGCAATCGAAATGTGTATCCAAGGAATGCATTGGGAGATTCTTTACATCTTGCAAGGAATAAAACCAAAATCATTCGAAGATCTAGCTACTCGGGGTCATGATATAGAGTTGAGCATATCCTCTGCTGGAAAAGATATGACGTTTGTTCATGATCCTCGCAAAGGAAGGGACAAGCAAGAACCCAAAAGATGGAGCAAATTTGTGCCCAGAAATGACAACAAAGAATCCATGAATGTTAATGAGTTGCTTGCGAAGTTCAGCATGAATGAGGGCATGAAGCAAACTGTGGGAACGACTTTCCAAGCACGTTCAAATCAAAAGTCGACACTAAGGGAAATGCAAGGGAAAAAATATATGTTCTTGGATTCTGACATTTCTAAGATTTTTGATGAGTTGCTCGAGTTAAAGCTCCTTGACTTGCCAGAGATGAAGCGGGAAAACCTAATGACCCAAATTATTGCAAGTATCATAGACTTGTGAGTCATTGATGTTTGTGTAATCAAGACACAACTTTCGATGCAAGTGTCTACGATTGTACAATAGTTTAGTAACCCAACCAATTGTTGGGATCGTTCCCAAGGGAGTGGTTTTGAGAATTAATAGAAAAATAAAAATTAGTTCTAACTAGTCGTAGCTAAAGACATTAACGATTAAAAATATTGTAAATTAAAGGGGGACACAAGAGTGTCAATTAACAATGGGGGTTCTGTCACAAGTAAGTAAAAATAGCAAAATAAACAAGGATTTCTAAGTAATGAGAGGGGATCCTTGGGATGTGACGGGAATACGGGTTAAGCTAGATTATTGGGTACATGCTTTCGATAGAAGATTCATTGAATAATTGTGACTAGGCTAAACTTTAAGGGGGATAAGCTCTCTCTTGAGCAACTTACCCTGTTTCAAATGTGTTCCTCTCGGACACCCACTTGCCGCATAAAGACCAGCCTACGCCTTAACCCACTCACTCTCTCGAGCTGAGTGTGTGGGAATGAGACTAGAATTCACTCTCTCGAGCTGAACCTCATGTCGATTCACTCCCACCGGCCATCAGTTTAGTAGTTTTAGTTTTACGACCTCTCTCTCGAGCAAGCCGAAAACACATAAATAAACTTGTATTTGCAACTACAAATTCATTAAATTCATCCACAACTACTAAATAAAATCACAATTAAACTACGATTAAACTATCAGTAAGTAAGACCCAACAATTATCTTAACCCATATTCTCTAAATCAAACCCCAAGAATTGGGGTTTTAGCCACACATGTATAAGAGATAGAAATTTATACCAAATTGAGCTTGCATTCAACTGGGTATGAGGATTTAAGTCTTGATACAGGCCAAAATTGAAGAATCCAAGAGACCCAAATCCAAATCTTAAAGATGAAACCCTTTGGATCTTCAAGTCTTTAAAACCCTCTCAAACTTAAAGCAAAAATATCAAAAAGTACTATTATATATGAAAATTATAATAATTGTTCGACACTTAAAACTACAACTCTAACTAGTATTTATAGTTTTCACAGATTTGTGCTGCAGCGGATCACTCGGCGTCGTTAGTCGGAATCGCCGATCAACGCGGCAATTCACCATTTGGTGTAGTTCATCGCCGTCTTGCACCAACCTTCAGCATCGTTGTGCTCTGGGTCATTGGGCGACATGGTACTGTTTCGCGGAACTTCTCTGTGATGCGCCGACTACTCTTTTTTTCCTCCGACTTGATCCTTTCCTTCAGGGCTCAGCACACTAGAACAAAAGGCGAAGTAAGACCCTTCGGTGACTCTCCAAGTGGACTTGGCGATCCTCATGCCTTCATTTCTTCATTTTTTTCAGCCTTTTCGTTCCGTTTTGCGACGTAGTGTCCATGCTTTCCTTCTAACTTTAAATACCTGAAACTTAAGGGTTTTCATCATATATTGAGATAAAATAAGCATTTAAGGACACAATTTCTATTAACATATAGCCCTAAATGAGTCCAATTTGTGGACTCATCAACACCCCCAACTTAAACCTTTGCTTGTCCTCAAGTAAAACTCAAGTTCAGTAGTTCAAAAAGGATGTCACAAACAGTGTAACACAAGACTCAATTATGAATGTACACAACAAGACTCAATTTACTTATGCAAGGATCAATTGTGTACTCAAAGATTCAAGTTGTGACATACCATTACCAAAGATTCTCAAGCTCGCAATAGTTACTTCAAATGCAAGTTCAAGCTCAACAAAAGCTTTCGAATGCCCTCACACAAATAATGATTCCATTTTCACACGCAAATGTATAATCAATTTAAAGTTTAGGAATCAGATACAATGCTCACACTCATAAAGATGAACACAATGCATGCTTTCACCCATATGTTTGCCCGTATTTTCCTATCAACATTTGTTTCGACTTTCTCAAGATCACAAAGGTCTTAACAAGGCTTGTAATGGGGCTGAGTGCAAATTAGGCCTGTGCAAAAATCGGGTCAAACCATTATTTTGAACCAATTTTTGATTTATTGGGCTAACGGGTCGGGATATTGGGTAATTGGTTCGGGGCTTGGTTCAATAAATTTTTTTATTGGATTAATGGTTCGAGGGTCGGGTTGGGAAGGAAAAATCTCGAGGTACCCGATACCTCGATAAGACCCGCTATTTTCCCCCCTAATTTCTAATTTCACAATTCTCATTTCTCAATTAGGGACTTAGCCATTTAAGGTTTTTACTTTTTAGGACTTGAAAACTCTTCTCGACTTCTCGCCGCTCCTCTCGTTTCTCCAAATTCAAAACTCCAAAGTTTCTCCAATTTCCAAACTCAAGCGAGGCGATAACTTGACTGCAGTCACTCAGGCGTCCGACGAGGCGACGACTACTCCAGTCACTAAGGCGAGGACGTAACTCGCAAGGTAACGACTAACGATGACACCTCAAGCCTGCAATTTTTTTATTCGTTCCATTTATCATCATGTATGTCTATTTTCATGATTCAAATTAATGAACAGAATATTGACTTGTTAGTCGAGCTTCAGTTACTCGTTTGTTGTCTAGTCGGAATGAGATATGAATTCAGTGCATTTGTGTACTATATTCTGGTCTAATGGATGATTTTCGCGATGGTGGAGTTCATTTGTAGCAGCCTATTCTGCATTGGTGTTAAAATTTCCTCCTTTAAATGTCATTTGTTGGTTGTCTAATAGGTGAACAAGCTCAAATTTTAGAAGTTAGAAGCTCGACTGCTCGAGACTAGACTTCGAGTCTTACTCTTCTCAGTTCTACGACTTTTGCACAGACCTACTCGGCTCCCCATTCTTAGGTTCTCAGTCGCTCACTGCTCACGCCTCACAAGTAAGTCTCAAAATTTTAAATTCACTTAATTTCAAGATTTCACTATGAACTATCTATGAAGTGTGATATTTGGCATTACTGTTTTATTTGAATTGGCATTTGGTTTGTTTGGCACTTTGGCTTATTTTCTTGTACTTGTCTTTTAGTTGCTGCTTTGTGTGATACTGTGATGTGTCTATTGTCATGACTCATGTGTGTAAAATCTGATTCTACTTAGCCAACTAATTGTACTTTGTAGTTCTTGCTTTAATAAAACTAATTACTCTTTGTTTAGTTCCTTCAAGGCTTCAACAGTTCATTGCTTCATCGACCTCTTATAAAAAATAGTTCAATAAACGATTATTTTATATCTTTTCGCAGTTTTTGGTGAAAGTATCATGGCTGAAAATATAATAAATGATAAGGTTATTGGTGAATGTGGAGCTTCTAATTCAAATGCAATAGGTCAAAGTCAAACTGTTGAGTCTCAAGTAAAGAAAGGAAGGAAAAAAGATCTCGTGCGTGGGATCATTTTTCTCGTAAAACTGATTCTGATGGAAGTGAAAAGGGTGTTTGCAACTACTGTAAGAGAGAGTATTTTGCTGACACAAAAGAACATGGTACGACGTCAATGCTTACTCATATAGCCAAATGCCCAAAGATGCCTTATAATATTGTTATTAAACAATCAAGATTAGCATTTCAACCAATGATAGGGGGTAACAAGGGTGATGTAGTTGTTGTTCCATGGAAATTTGACCAGGAAGAGTGTAGAAAGGCCTTGTGTCGTATGGTAATTATTGATGAACTTCCTTTCAAATTTGTTGAAAAGGAAGGTTTTAAACAATTTATGAAAGTAGCACAACCTTGTTTCCACATTCCTTCCCGTACCACTGTGACTCGTGATTGTTTTGATCTTTTTGATGAAGAAAAACATAAGTTGATGGTTGTTTTTAAGGAAACACAACAAAGGGTGTCTTTAACCACGGATACTTGGACTTCCATTCAAAGAATCAATTATATGGTCATTACTGCTCATTGGATTGATAAAAATTGGACTTTGTATAAACGAATTATCAATTTTTGTCCAATCTCTAGTCATAGAGGTGAAGATCTTGAAAAGTCTATTAGTAAGTGCTTACATGAGTGGTGATTGCATCGAATTTTCACTGTTACAATTGATAATGCTGGTTCAAATAGTGTGGCAATAACTGAGTTGTCTAAGCAATTAACTAAATGGGGGACCAACCTAATGGGTGGTAGTCACCTTTATATAAGGTGTATGTCTCATATTGTAAATTTTATTGTTCAAGACGGTACAAAAGAAGCAAATGTGTGTATTGAACGGGTTAGACAAGCAGTGAGATACATCAGGCAATCTCTTGCTAGATGGAAAAAGTTCCAAGAATGTTGTGAAGATGAAAATCTTGCTAAAAAATCTTTATGCTTGGATGTTCCTACAAGGTGGAATTCTACCTACATGATGTTAAATCGGGTTATTGTATATGAAGGTGCAATTGTAGAGTACGCCGATCGTGATATTGGCTTGGCACTACATCTTAAGTTTGTTGATATTGTGGATAAAAATTCTACATGTACACTTTTGAGTAGTGATTGGGAGGGCGCAAAGAGAATTACAAAATTTCTTGAAATGTTTTTTAATCTTACTTTAAAGATATCTGGATCACGATATGTTACATCAAATCTTCATTTTCTTGAAATATGTCAAGTTGGTGTTTACTTGAATCAATTGATATCAAATGAAGATCATGTTTTGGCTAAAATGGCAGAAAATATGAAGGAGAAATTTGACAAATATTGGGGTGATACTGAAAAGATGAATAAGATGGTTTTCATACCATGTGTTTTGGATCCTTGTCACAAATTTAGAACTCTTGGCTTTGCACTTAAGAAGATGTTTGGAGAAAAGGGGGCTGCTGTAGAAATTGGTGTGCGAACGTACATGCAATCTTTGTTTAATGAGTATACAATGCCTATTTCAAATGATAAAAATGGCCAATGTTCTTCAATTGAGGTGGATACTTCTGATTCAAGGTCTCTAGAAGGCTTGAGAAATTTTTTTGAGGTATTACAAAAACATACATCTGAAAAGGGAGGAGCAAGTTCAAAGTCAGAATTAGTTAAATATCTTGATGAAGAAATTGAAGTTGGAAAATCAGATTTTGATGTATTGCTTTGGTGAAAAGTTAACTCACCTAGATTTTCACTTCTTTCTGAGATGGCTCGAGATGTGTTGGTTATTCTCGTTTCAAGTGTGGCGTCTGAATGTGCTTTTAGTACTGGAGGGCGCATACTTGATTCATTTAGGAGTTCATTAACTCCTAAATTGGTACAAGCTCTAGTGTGCCTTCAAGATTGGTTTCGAAGTGAGCCACAACCCATAAATATTGAGGAAGATTTAGATTTTCTTGAGCAACTTGAAGAAGGTAAGAAAAGAACCTCATTGATGTAAAATTGTGAATAGTTTATTCAATATTTTTACTGTTTAAGCCATGAGCCTTGATTTGTTATCGTATTTCTCTTTAGATTTTGCTAAACTAGGAAATGAACTTTGCATTGATGACATGTAAAATTGGAGGTTTCCTTCACTAACTCTACTAAAGGAGAAGGAAGGTAGATGTCTTACTATTGAGGTGGATTTTTATATACATGTGTTATCTATGTCTGATTTATGATTGACTTCTCTTTTCTGATGACTAATGAGTGTGTTAAATTATGGTTAATACAAATATTTGTGCAAAACAAGCTCCCTGTATAACTTGGTGTTCTTCATTAGTTTATCTTGACTTTTCTTTCATTTTTAGCCATCAAAATATCTAATACTTTCTTTGTTTCTTTGTCAATCAGATTTCATCATGCCTCGACTTCATAGTTCTAATGCTCAATCACCTACTTGGAATCACTATGAAAAGCTTGAAGAAAAAGAAGATGGATCGTGGACAGTAAAATGTGTTCATTGTGGCCGTGTTACTTATTACCATTCACACAAAACTGGGACTGCCTCCTTAAGGAAGCATGTTAAGTGCTGTTTGGAAAACAGGAACCAGAATCATCAACTTTCAAGGATTGATGACTAGTTATTATTTTGTTTACTTGAACGTGAATTTTTATTACTATGTTTGGAGTTAATTTTCATGTTGTGTGACTACTATTTTGAATTTTTGAAATTATGTTTGTGCCTGTGTGGGCTGTGACAGACAGTGACTTTATGTTGTGCTGCATTTTAACTTTTGCAATGTTGCTGGCTTGCAGCTTGTAGTGCTGCTATTTTATTCCATTATTTTAATATGATATTTCATATTTGTGTTGAAAAGTTTATCTAAGTGTTGTTGTGTTGAGTATTGAGAGTTTGGTGTTACAGGCGCCTGGCTATGAGTTGCTGGCTTGCTGTTGTGTAGAGTGTTTGGTGTTGTTGAATTGTTGTGTTGTGTTGAGAGTTGGGTGACGGCAACTGGCAAGGGCCTTATGGGTGTTGTTGTTGTGTTGACTGTTGAGAATTTGGAAAATACGGTGAGTTCGTAATTGGTATTGCTAAGAATTGATATATAAAATAGGTCGTAACTATACATGATTTCATTTATATATAATACTTTTATTACCATATTTGGTTTTAATGTTCTTTAACTTTTTAAAGTTGTAGTACTACTTTGCAGTTTGCGCCTTGGTGACAGCCTTTAAAAAGAAAATGGTTTGCCTCTGTTTCGTTCTTGTTTCCAGTTTTCTGATTGCAAATTGCAATCTATAGTAAATAATTACATGTAGTTGATTAGTTTAATTATATTGTCTTCAATTTTTCATGTGATTTTTTATTTTAAAAAATTGTGTGATATGTTAACGGTTAACCCGATAACCGAACTGATACCGATAACTGATAACTTAATGGTTCTTTAACGATTTAGCTAGTCTACAAACCAATAACCGATAAGCAAAACCGATAATGTTCAAAACCAAACCGAACCGACCGATATGCAGCCCTAGTGCAAATGTATGGTCATTTAGGCTTAGTGACTTTTATCCTCATGAAATTTGGTGCTCTCAACACTTCCTTTCTTTTTCCTTCATCATTTTCATTAGTGCATCATAGGTCATCCTATTATTCACTTCCCATGGATTGTTCGGAACCCTATTTCTTTGGTTCTTTATTCCACAACTTTCTCTTTTTTTTTATTCTTTTTTATTATTATTTATTCTTTTCTTCTCTTTTTTTAAATATGGAAGGGTTCCATTTTTCTCAACATCATGGGTTAAAGGAGACTTTCCTTTCTCTTCTTGACTCTCCCTTTTCTTTTTCACCACACTCCCAACTTAGACTTTTGGCCTAACTTGGCTATTCAATTAACCACAAATCAAGAGAATTATAGGTAATGGATTAAGAAAGGTCTAATTTTCATCAGTTTCTTCCAAAGAAAGGTAATGCTCAAAGGGTGTTTAAGAGATAATCACACGCTCACAAGCTAGGTCACAAAAGAGGTATATGTCAAATTGGTTCACACTCTTCGAAGTTGCCTAAGATCATATCAAGAGAAAGTCTTACTTAGTTAACCAGACCAACATGCCAAATTCTAGGTATTGTCATGCATGGTTCCAGGTAAACTTATCACACAAGGCATCGACACTTAAGTCAAACAAGACTCCACACTTTCGCTAGTGTGCAATGGTCATTACAAGAGAACCGATTTGATAAATGGCTAATCACAACGAGATGCAAAGAGTTCACATATTGTCTATGCAACCTCATTTGGCCTTATTGTAGCCGTACATTCATGTTCGTTCGATTGTAAGCACTATTCAAGTCATCGATATTAATCGAAACCGAGACTCAAATTTGCTAAGGACTAGCCACATTCAACACACGAGCATATAAAGGGTGGCAAAAATGTGCGAATAATTCAAAAAATTTCGGAAGGGTCAAAATCATTTTGCAATTTAAAATAAAATGAGCCACAAGCTCAAACATCCACAGAAAGTAGTGTAATAACACAATTTATACAAAACAACCCAAATATATACATAAAAGAACAAGTCACAAATAACACACAAAAGGTGTGGGCCTCACCCCACCACAAAAAAAACATTTGTCCTCAAATGCAAAATAAAAGTATCCATCTGTCGGGGTCTCAGTGCTCGATGTAGCAATCTGAATATGGGCATCAGTGCCCGAAGTAGCCTCAAGAGGAATAGCAGTGCCAGGTCTCCTAGGAGCTGTTGTAGACATCTCAGTCAGCGGTGTCTGGATCGCTGGCTGCACAACTATCCCCACAAGATTTGGCAAATCTCTAAATATGCTCTCTTCTCGACTCTCTACCATCTCCTCCTCAGGTGCTGCTAGTAGCTCCTCATCTGTCCCTGCATCTGAATCATCATTTGTTATGCCACCACTCTGCACATCTCCGGTGGTAGCCGGAGGGATCCCTGAGAACTCAAGAGTGTCCAGGTCGTCTGCCCTCTCTATTAATGAACCGAAGTTGGTAGACTTTAGATAGTCTACATCCTTCCTTAGATCTGCTACTTCAACTTTTAAAGCTGAAACCTCAGAAGACTTCCCTTGTCTGCTTTCACAAGTTGTGACTTTCACCATCAAAGCATCAACAGAAGTCTGAAGCGAGGTGAGTGTAACAAGTATGACGCTCTCGATCATCCCTGGAATGGACCTCTCGAGTCGGGCCACTCGTGTATCAGTTGATTGGGCTAAACGCCCCATCTTCAGGATCATGGTCTAAGTAATCCTAGCAGGCTGGGAGGATGATGAACCACCTGGGATCTGTGAAAAAGAGGAAGGGGTGGATGTACCTGAAGGCTTAGAAGCTGGAGTAGGCAAAGATGCCTCTGCTGGTAATAAGTCAACATTGACCTCTGGAGAAGTGTCTGCTGGAGCTGTTCTCCTCCTGTCAACCTCCTTTCGTGTGAACTCAGCCTCATTACGCCGGATATCTATGGGGGAAGATGGGGTGACCTCAACATCCCTCGTAATGTCACGAGATACTCCAGCTCGCTAGCACAGTTCAGTGACCAGAACTAGAAAAGGCAGAGATGTCAGCTTCTTTTTGGCTCTCATGGCCATCTCCTGTGAAATCAGCAGCCCCAGGTCAATGTGCCTCATGTCTATGATAGAACCAAGGCAAGCTGCCTTAGGATGACGCAATATGGACTCGTTCTGAGATGGCATGATAGTGTTGCTGATGAAGCCAAACTAGAACCTGGCAGCAATGTTCAAGTCCTTCTTCTCAATAGGAGCCCCTGCCTCCATCCACCTTGAGGTGGTGTTAGAAATCATCGGAGCTAACCAACCCATCAAATCATCTAGGGACTGAACAATAGGTAACCCCTCATAAGGAAGTACCGAGTGCAGTGGTCTACCCAACACACTTTTAATATGCTCGTTGTGGCACTCAACCATCTTGCCTCTAACCATGACCGACTTCACCATAGGCTGTGTAAAATTCCCTAACCCAGGAAGGAATGTAAGGTGATCGGGGTCTAGTGAACTGCTCGAACTCATGGTAGTGAAGGGTGTGCATAACATCGCGATATTTAACTTCTATGACTTCTATAGATAGAAGCTTTTCTTCTATAATAGTTCGTACCCCTTCACCTTTTAACCTGTTCAGCATGGAGGAACGATAAGGAGTGTAGGAGTCACTTGGGGTGCTTGAGTTGGCACTGCATCTGATTCAAAAGGAGCTGCAGCTGATGAAACTCTGTTGGGTGTGGGTTGAGGTCTATCTCGGAGCCTATTCTGTCGGTGAATCAAGGGTTGATCATCTTCAGGCTCAGACCACTCAACTTGGGTCTCAATTGATACTCAATTCTTTGCTATATGTTTAATCATTTTGCCTTTGTCTCCCGGTGGGAGTTCTTCTCTACCTCTCTTTGGAGGATTTGAACCCCCTTTGTTTATATTTATGCCCTTTGTTGCTTTCTTGGGTGGCATGTTTTGATTTGTACGTACCATATCTGCAAAATATTGGGAAGAGTTAGGGGAAAAATCAAATAGAAGCATAGGCAATCTACTGCAAGAAGACTCGCCAAATGGGTCGGCGAGTCGCCGAACCTCTTTGGCGAGATAACTCGGGGTCGTCGAAAGGATTCGCTTCAAATCATAGCAAGTCGGCAATGGGAAGGTCTTTTTGGTGAATCGCCGGCTACTTTCGGGGAGCATGGGTTTGTCCGCTGAAAGTTACAGTGCATTAGAAGGTTAGAATAGAATACAAAGGGCGATTAAGAGTACTTTCGGCGAGTTGCTGAGTGCTTTCGGCAACCCATGGCTTCTCATTGAAAGTTACAAAATCAAACATCCAATTTGACATGATATTAAGGGCGAGATGGAGACATTGGGTGAACCGTCGAACGATTTAGCGAGCTCGATCCAGCTTGCCAAATGGCCCAACGTGCCCATTTTTAATCCACCTTCTCGAATTCAATCCCGCAAACCCGAAAACAAAATCAAAGCAGGCACTAACGAAATTCAAACAAGACCCGCGCTACCCATTACCCCGAGATACTCAGATTTCTCCCGGATTTGCCTAATTTGGCCATTTGACGATATTTGCTCTTAAGAGTGGTATCACCCGCTCTATCTTTGTGCAAATTTTGGACATTTAGCGCAAACGTGGGTTGCTCAGACTTCACCCAGTCAATCTAACGACACACAATCACAACCCAATTCATTAAAAAAACACAAGAATTACGGGCATTTGACAATCAAACAATACGGGCAAGAATTTAAAATTAAAAAAAGGCATTCAAGCATTTTAACCCTATCAGAGAGGCCCATCACACATCAATACGATACGATCATAGCAAATGACTGTAAAATTTTCAAATGTAAGTTCGGGATTCCTAAACCAACCTTTTATGCCGATTAAAACGTGATAGAAATGCTAGCCGGCAAATAAATCCTAGTTCCGAGCACCAATCAATAACTAAAGTAAAAATTGAAAGCAAGGAGATTGAGAGTACTACCTTGGTGTGAGTTTTGAAGTTTAAAAAGTGAGGGAAAGTGAAGAAGTTCAAATTTTAAGACTTTTGGCCATTATAAACCATCGAGTTCGTGTCCATTCGGCGACGTTAGTATTGCTCGCCGATTCGCCGAATGGTCTCGTATCTCGCCGAGTTTTATAGGGCTTCCAGTTTACATGGAGGTTCAAACGGCAGACACTAGCGGGAGAGCCAGCCAGTTCAGCGATTCGCCAATTGGATCCTTATTTCGCCAACCTACACTTTTCAACACATTCTTCGTTTTAACCTACAAAATCAACACACCATTATTTATAAAACCGAACTAAAGCATTTAAAACCTTGGTTTGCCTCCCAAGAAGCTCCTTATTTAACGTTGTGGTTCAATGCGAGTCTTTACTCACTCTCCATTATTGGGGTCAGCCCTAGTGTCCCTAGGTAACCCCAATAGATCATTTGGGTGGATATGAGGTACTGCAAAACTCATGAGTGTTCTGATCAGTTGGATCGATCTAGAGTGAGATCCAATCATCTTATTCAACACTTTAATATTCTCCTTCATATCTTCTAACACTCGATCTTGGTCGGTGATCTTCTGGAGAATGATTTATAGTGTGTCCGCAACACGATTTCACTCTCTATCTCCAAACTTTTTTTCGCTCATGAGGGGGTATGTAACTTCCTTGACTCTTGCACTGGTTTTCCACCTTTGAGATTTTGGTGGCCAAGTCGTTCAGCTGTGTTACCAGTGCAACTAACTTGAAGTCACCCTCGACTTCTTGGTTCACCTCAGCTAACTTACCACCACTTCCCTCAGCCATGCTCAAGGTTTCTGCATATAACAACTTAGAGAAAAACAAAACTAAATATAAAATTAGTAAAACTACAACTATTAAAAACAGAAATTCTACTTAACTAAGAATTCCCAAATAACACTACTCCCCTGCAGCGGCGCCATTTTGATGTTTGCGAAATCAAGACACAACTTCTGATGCAAATGTCTACGATCGTACAATAGTTTAGTAACCCAACCAAGGGTTTGGATCGTTCCCAAGGGAGTGGTTTCGAGAATTAATAGAAAAATAAAATTTAGTTCTAACTAGTCGTAGCTAAAGACATTAACGATTAAAAAAATTGTAAATTAAAGGGGGACACAAGAGTGTCAATTAATAATGGGGGACTCATCAGTCATCCTCTTGAAAAATATTTTGTCTTCAAGGATAGAGTGATGCGATTGGTAAACGAAAAGAAAATTGTCCTTGATGATGAGAAGGCTAGTTCTAACCAAATCTCTATCACATTTGGCTCGCTCGATCCGATTCAAATATATATCTCTGAAAAACATGAAGAAGAGTTATTGGAGCAAGACAAATCTCAAGATGGTATAAATGGTGATGCAGGCTGGATTCTTGTGATTAGGCAAAGATGCAACAAGTCAAGCTTACGAAAAGAATCATCCGAGCAACCGATTAGAGGAAAAATGGTGAAGAAATTGGAGAAGCAAAAATCAATCCAACTCCCAAAGAGGGTAAAGGTAGAAGTGCATCACTACCAAAAACCCCGACATCCTGTGACTCTAAAGGAATTCTTACCAAGTTCATTCGACATAAAGTCTACTCAAGAAAATGTCGAGGCATCATGTTTCAATGCTGATAAAGTAGAAACAATTAAGGTGCCTCCTACTGAAAAAGAAGGAACAATGAGTGAATCCTCACCAAAAGTGTCTCCTAGTGACGATGAAAAGGCAATAAGGGAAATCTCGTCAATGATGTCTCCCTCACCTTCTGAAAAACCTATTGAACCTTCTTTCCAAGAAGTACATGCATGTGATACAAAAATCACATTTACAAATAATGATTTTCTATTTGGTAAACACTACACAATCGTCCTTTGTATATGGTGGGTCACGTGCTAGAGAAGAATATAAATAGAATCTTAATAGATGAAGGATCTGGAGTTAACATTCTGCCTATCCACACATTGAAGGAACTCGACATCACAACTGGAGAACTTAGTGAAAGTCGTCTGTTAATACAATGATTTAAACAAGGGGGGCAGAGGTCCATAGGCTCTATTAAATTATAGATCCACATGGAAGATTTGCGATCAAGCGCATGGATGCATGTGATCGACGCAAACACATCATACAATATATATCTTGGCAGGCCTTGGGTACATGAGAATATAATTTTCTCATCTTCTTACTATCAATGTTTGAAGTATCTTGAAGGCGAGATTGAAAGGAAGATAGTTGCAGATGATAATCCTTTCACCAAAGTTGAGACACACTTTGCCAATGCGAAATTCTATTTGAAAAGTTATGTTGTTAAATGGGCCAAATCTAATGATGTCAAACCAATCATGTCTGATAAGATCATAAGCAAAAGAATCGATGCAGATGTCGGAAAGGTAAAAGTTGACACTAAAGAACTTTGTCCCATTCTTAATGAAGATAAGATCATGTCTTCAAAGAAGAAGCTGACTTCTAGACTTTGCTATGTTCCAGAAGTGAAGAAAAAATAAGGTCAATCATCTAACCTTCAATAAAATGTATTGAGAGGGCTAACTATTCCTATCAGATGGACTAATGCAATAAACTTGTCTTCAAAGCTGCCAGAAAAGTCAATCGCTCAAAACCAAGTGTGAGATGTGGCACTCCATACAAAACACACAAGAAAAGGTTTTGATCCCAATGCTTACAAGTTATTTGTGAAGGCTGGATACAACCCTAATGAGCCATCAATGTTAGGGAAACTTCCATCAGAAGATACAACTAGGAAAGCACATGAATGCCTAGGCTACAACCAATCGCCACTAATTCACATTTCCATAAGAAGGGCAAGCAATAACCATATAACTTTTGAAGATGATGTCACTACTCCCAACAAAAAGCCTTCCGTATTTGATCGACTTAAAGAATCGACTACAAGAACTTCTATTTTTGAGAGGTTAGGTCCATTGAAGAAAAACAAGAATCTGAGAAGTTAATTAAAAGTTACAACGCCTGCTTCACATTTGTTTCGAAAGGATTTCAAAAGTTTGATTCCTTCTAGAATGAGGCGACGAGTGGAACTTGTGGTTTCGTGTAAAGAGGAACTCAAGGCAAAGGCTCACACTATGGTTTACACCAAGGAGCGCGAGGAAGATGAAGAAAGTGTAGGCTCCTCAAATCATGTTACAATCCAAAATGAGTACGATTATTTGCCTTAAATGGAGATTGATGAAGAGTTAGAAGATATTATCAGGTGTTGTCATACATCTGTCAATGACAATGATCCTTTAGAAGAGGAAGATGCTGGAGATGCTCTACCGGAACTTGAAGAAGGAGTAAATATCACAATAGATCTTTTGAAGGAAATTAACCTTGGCACTGATGAAGACCCAAGGCCAACTTACTTGCGTGCCTTTCTAGAAGTTGATAAAAAAATCGCTTTTATGAATATACTCAAAGAATATAGGGATGTCTTCGCTTGGAGTTATAAAGAAATGTCTGGATTGAATCCTAAAGTAGCAGTCCATTAGTTGGTAGTCAAATGGTTCTCATCCTGTTAAGCAAGCTCAAAGACGTTTTAGGCCAGACTTCGTTCCATTGATAGAAAATGAAGTTAACAAACTCATTGAGGCAGGCTTTATTCGTGAGGCCAAATATCCTACATGGATTTCAACTATTGTTCGTGTGAGGAAGAAGAATGGTCAAATTCAAGTTTGTGTTGACTTTAGAGATCTCAATAATGCATGCCCTAAAGATGAGTTTCCTCTTCCCATTTCAGAGCTGATGATTGATGCCACCACTGGTTATGAGGCGATGTCATTCATGGACGGTTCTTCTGGCTATAATTAAATCCGCATGGCACCAAAGGATGAAAAACTCACCGCATTTCGCACACCTAAGGATAATTATTGCTACAAAGTGATGCCATTTGGTTTAAAGAATGCTAGTGCCACATATCAAAAGGCTATGCAAAATATATTTGATGACTTGCTCCATAAAAATGTTGAATGCTACGTTGATGACTTGGTGGTAAAGTCAAGAAAGAAAGGTGATCACTTGAAAGACTTAAGAATGGTGTTTGAGTTGCTCCGAATATATAAACTAAGGATGAATCCATTGAAATGTGCCTTCGGAGTTACTTCTGGCAAGTTCCTTGGCTTTATTGTGAGACATCGAGGAGTTGAAATTCATCAAGCCAAAGTTGATGCAATATCGAAGATGCCTGAGCCTCGAAATATTTATAAGTTAAAAAGTCTCCAAGGAGAGCTAGCCTACTTGATAAGGTTCATCTCAAATCTAGTGGGAAGATGCCAACCATTCGGTCATCTCATGAAGAAAAGTGCTCCTTTTAATTGGGACCAAACATGTAGTGATGCATTTTAAAAATATCAAATCGTATCTAGCGAAACCTCTAGTTTTGGCAGCCCCTATACCTGGAAAGCCATTGATACTCTACATTGCGGCACAACAAAGGTCTGCAGGATCCCTGTTATCCCAAGATAATAGTGAAGGCAAAGAAAACTCTTTTTATTACTTAAGTAGAACGATGACGCCGAATGAGCTAAAATATTCGCCAATTGAAAAGTTGTGCTTAGCACTTGTCTTCTCAATTCAAAAGATGAAGCATTATTTTCAAGCTCATGTTGTCCGCCTTATTTCTAGAACAAATCCCATCAAGTTTGTTATGTCAAAACCTGTCTTTAGTGACCGACTAGCAAGATGGTACCTCCAATTCCAATAGTTTGAGATTGTGTACATCCCTTAGAAAGTTGTGAAGGGACAAACATTAGCGAATTTCTTGGAAGAACATTCGATACCTGATGATTAGGAGTTAACTGATGAGCTTCCTGATAAAGATGCAATGTGTATTGAAATTCAACCTCCTTAGAAAATGTACTTTGATGGGGCTGCACATCGTGGTGGAGCTGGCGATGGCGTAATGTTCATCACTTCACAAGAAGAGATTCTACCATTCTCCTTTACTTTAAAGCAATGTTGCTCCAATAATCTCATTGAATACCAAGCGTTGATACTTGGACGTGAGATGGCCGTCGACATGAAACAATTATACTTACAAGTCTTTGGTGACTCTCAGTTAGTGATCAACCAACTCTTGGGAAGTTATGAGGTGAAGAAGCCCGAATTATGTCCTTATCATGAATATGCTCAAAAATTTATAGGATGGCTTGGAGATGTAACCCTCCAACATGTGCGTAGAACGGAAAAGAAGAAAGTTGATGCATTGGTTGCCCTAGCTTTAACGCTAACCCTTCCTGATCAAACGCAAGTGGCTATTTGTCAAAAATGGATAGTACCACCACCAAATAAGGAAGAATATATAGAAAATGAGCTTGAGCATATCGTCGCCGTTTCTGAAGCCGCAAAGGAAGATTGGAGACAACCCATTATTGACTACATGTGTTATGGGATATTTCCAGAAAATCCAAGGAGAAGGATTGACATTCGTCGTCGTGCACCTCGCTTCCTTTACTACAAGGACATATTATATAGAAGATCATTTAAGGGTGTACTATTACGATGTTTGGGGGAGGAAGAAGCAATTCAAGCTCTGCAAGAAGCACACTCAGGAGTATGTGGATCACATTAATCTGGACCAAAACTCCACTTTCACATAAAGAGGATGTGGTATCATTGGCCAACCATGGTAAAGGATTGCTTAGATTATGCTCGGAGGTGCGATACTTGTCAATTTCATGTGAATTTCATACATCAACCGCCCGAAGTATTGCACCCAACTATCGCATCTTGGCCATTTGACGCTTGGGGATTGGATGTTGTGGGACCACTACTAAAATCTTCTGGTGGACACTTGTACATCTTGGCTGCAACAAATTACTTCTCGAAATGGGCTGAAG
This sequence comes from Solanum acaule, assembly GCA_036250505.1. Lineage (NCBI taxonomy): Eukaryota > Viridiplantae > Streptophyta > Magnoliopsida > Solanales > Solanaceae > Solanum > Solanum acaule. Next base: position 6,550 of record JAJOOR010011564.1, on the reverse strand, counting down.
CAGTCGCTCTTAAAGAAGTGAAGAAAACGAATGTTGCAAATGAATTTCATCTATCACTTTGGCATCCCTTGCTACATAATAATGGGCAATGGCAAGCCATTTGATAACAAGTTAATGAACAAAATTTGTCACCAATGGTCTTCTATGTATCATGCTGCCACCAATGGTCTTACTGAAGCATTCAATAAGACTCTATGCAACCTCCTGAAGAAAGTTGTCTCCAAGTCCAAACGGGATTGGCATGAAAGAATGGAAGAAGCATTGTGGGCATATAGGACGACATACCGCACACCAACTCAATCAACACCATATTCACTTGCTTTTGGAGTTGAAGCAGTCCTGCCACTAGAGCGTCAAATACCTTCCTTAAGGCTTGCTATTCAAGAAGGGCTCACCGAAGAAGAAAATGCTCGACTACGTCTTGCTGAGTTAGAAGCACTTAATGAAAAGAGGCTAGAAGCCCAACAAAACCTTGAATGTTATCAAGCTCGTCTATCGTGCTTTCAATAAGAAGGTTCACTTGAGGTGTTTCCAAGTTGGAGACCAAGTTCTCGCGGTAAGAAGACCCATCATTACTTCGCACAAGTCTGGGGGAAAATTTACCTCAAAGTGGAATGGACCATATGTTGTACAAGAAGCATATTCACATGGTACTTACAAGCTTGTTGATGCAGATAACGTAATGATCGGTCCTATTAATGCAAAATTCCTAAAGAGGTACTACCCTTGAAGTAAGATGATGCTCCTTAAGGTACGAGCCTAAACTACATGTCACTCCTGGCCCGCAAGAGTATAAATTGTGCACGGCACAACAAAAAATAAAATAAAAAAATCACTCACTCCCCCAGAACTACGTTGTGACTTGATCCTCTTCACTACGGTACGTAGGCGCTTAGAATATATCCTAAGTTCAGTTGCATGAGTGTCAAAAAATCAAATGTTCCCACTTGATCTGTCACGTGACAGTCAAAGTGATGAGTATTTTGTTTTATCTTTTGTCTCATCAAACTTTAGACTTGTACGAAGTATTGATGGGTCAATGAAGGGGGGCAAACCCTTATAAAATATAAGTTTCTTTAACAGTATGCTTAAGTCTTTAAATTTAGCCAATTATGCAAGTTGAAGTCTTTAAATTCTTTGAGTTTACAAGTTGAAGTATTAGAATCCTCTAAGTATACAAGTTGAAGTATTTGAATCCTCTAAGTGTGCAAGCAAGACTTCAAGTATGTAAGTAGAAGTCTCCAAATCCTTCAAATGAGCATGTCGTTGAATTTCCATGCCTTAAGGTGGACGAGGTTTGTCCCTTTGCACCTTAAGCTAGCCTTTTCGCGGATTTATCCTTAAATGGATCTTTAAATTTCCATGCCTTAAGGTGGACAAATTTGTCCCTTTGCACCTTAAGCCGGCCTCTTCACGAATTTATCCTTGGATGAATTTTTTTTGTTTGCCGTACATAATTTATACTCTTGTGGGCTAGGAGTAACAAAAAAAAACCTCCATGTCTTAAGGTGGACAAGATTTGTCCCTTTTCACCTTAAGCTAGCCTTTTCCCGGGTTTATCCTTAAAAGGATCTTTAAATTTTCATGCCTTAAGGTGGAAAAGATTTGTCCCTTTACACCTTAAGCTGGCCTTTTCGCGGATTTATCCTTAAAAAAATCTTATAAAGCCCGAAGTTGTTGATCTCAAGGTGGGGACGTTAAACACATCCCTTCACACCTTATGCTCAAGTATTCGGAATTTAGTAAATCCTCAAGTTAGTGATCTTCAAGGCGGGGACGTTAAACACATCCTTTCACACCTTATGCTTAAGTATTTGGGACCTTGTAAAGCCTTGAGAGTAGTGTTTTTTTCAAGGTGGGGACGTTAAACACAGTATTCTAGTAAAGCCTCAAGTTAGTGATCTTCAAGGCGGGGACGTTAAACACATTCCTTCACACCTTATGCTCAAGTATTCGGAATTTAGTAAAGCCTCAAGTTAGTGATCTTCAAGGCAGGGACATTAAACACATCCCTTCACACCTTATGCTAAAGTATTTGGGACCTTGTAAAGCCTTGAGAGTAGTATTTTTTTTCAAGGCGGGGACGCTAAACACAGTATTCTAGTAAAGCCTCAAGTTAGTGATCTTCAAGGCAGGGACGTTAAACACATCCTTTCACACCTTATGCTTAAGTATTTGGGACCTTGTAAAGCCTTGAGAGTAGTGTTTTTTTCAAGGCGGGGACGTTAAACAAAGTATTCTAGTAAAGCCTCAAGTTAGTGATCTTCAAGGCGGGGATGTTAAACACATTCCTTCACACCTTATGCTCAAGTATTCGGAATTTAGTAAACCCTCAAGTTATTGATCTTCAAGGCAGGGACGTTAAACACATCCCTTCACACCTCAAGATCAAATTTTTGTATGATAAAGCTCTCCATTGTGTAGCCTCCACGAAAAATACAAATATTGTTTTTGTTGATCTACAAAAAAAACACAAAAAAGGACAATACAAAGAAGATATAAGTAAAGGAGAGATTGTTACCCGTCAAGACGTTTGAGACTTGGAAGCTATACTAAGCTAACTAGGTTAGACTTGAGACAATATTTTCTTGGTGATAACAAAACCCTTGAAGTATAGTTTCCAGCGATCACAACCCTTTTTTGGTGATGACGTTCCAACATCAAGATATTAAATATTTTGTGAGGCAGCAAAAATCTGCAATCAACTATGTGATAGAATTTAAAGTTAACTTCAAAAAATTGTCTAGAACAATATTAAAGGAGTTTAATCCTAAATTTTGTGTATGTTGTGGACTTTTGTGTCTAGTTTTTGTAGAATCAAGTGGATCGTAATTTCGTAACTTCTACCTCGAGATACAATTTTTTGGTGTCATCGCACAAATCTGAAACTTTTGGTGCACCAAAATCTAAAGCTGACTTTGTAATAGTATCTGGAATGATTTCGAAGGTATTAAATTTTGAATTTCGGATATGCTGTAGACATTTGTGTCTAGATTCGAAATAAGCAAGCGTCTTGTGATTTCGTTGTTCCTACATCAGTACACAAGAGTTTTAGAAAAGCTACACAAATCTGAAATTTTCAGCATGACAGAATCTAGAGCTAACTTCAAAAACTCATCTAAAAATATTCTGAAGGTATTAAATTCTGAATTTTGGATATGTTAGAGATCGAGATTTTTAGTTTCTGAAAAATCAAACCATTCATGATTTCGATTTTTCTACAATGAGATATGAATTGTCTACGACAGATGTGTCAAACTGTAAAAAAGTGACGAAAATCAGGAAAGGGGAGGGAGGTTACCTTGAATTATGCCCCTTTCATCATAGGTTCGTAGCTCACAATTTGTAATTGAAGAAGAAATTGTGGAGACAATGTGCCTATTTATAGATGTCATGTGATGGGAATTAAATCATTCTCCTAGTTCAATTATAATTCTTTTTTGGCTAGGACAATAGAAAGGATATATGAATATGAAATTGAGTGGGATTACAATTCCTAGTTCAATTAAAATTCATTTTCGTCTAAAACAATAGAAAAGATATATGAATATGAAATTTAGTGGGATTACGATTCCTAGTTCAATTACAATTTCTTTTCGGCTAAGACGATAAAACATATATATGAATATAAAATTGAATAGGGTTACAATTCGTAGTTCAATTACAATTCATTTTTAACTAAGGCAATTGGTCACTTCGAATAAAACAAGGAACGGTTTGTGGCGTTGAAATAATTTGTAGCCTAATCCTTGACAAATTTGGAGACATGAAACGGTGGCAGTAAAATGTGGGTCCTTAAATTAGCTTCCTCCGTTCAAAAGACCATCTGAAGTATATACTTATGTTGGAAGTTTTGAAAGTATATGTATATATATAATATATACTCCCTTCGTTTCAAAAAGAATGGTTTCCTTTCCTTTTTAGTTTGTTTCAAAAAGAATGACCTTTTTCCTTCTTTGGTAACATTTTAATTTCAGTTTTTCACGTGGCATGTTTAAAGCCACAAGATTGAAGGGAAATTTAGTACATTTGACATAACTTTAATTTAGGACCACAAGATTCAAAAGTCTTCTTTATTTTCTAAAACTTTGTGTCAAGTCAAACCAGGTCACTCTTTGTGAAACGGAGGGAGTATATACTTTTAATATTGTTTGGAATCTTCCAAGTAATTGGTGAAATGTTAAATAAATAAATTGCATTGATTAGTTTATTTTATTTGACTCAAGATCAATTTAGTAACTGGTTAATGCTTCAAGCATAGTCTTTAAAAGATAAAATATCTCGACAAGATTTGAAGTAGAGGGCATTTATAATCATTTAAAATTTATTAAATATAAATTTATAAAATGATTCGGATTATATTAAATTCATGAATATATTAGTCCAAATAAATTATGGATTAATATAATTGGGCTAATTATTCAAGTCCAATAAATATGGATTTAATTAAAGTCAAAATTAATTGATTTGGGCTACAATAGATGAGCCCAATTTGCTAAGCCCAAATTCATCTCATCCTAGAGGCCCATTTTTGGTGCCACGTGGCAAATGACGTGGCATGCCAAGTCAAACAAGAAGCCAATAGGACAATGACATGTGTCAAGGATGACAAACCCGCTTCATAAAGCCCATATGCCATGTCACTTAAATCTGATTGGCCGAAGGGAATCCTGTTTCAATCACAACTCCTTTGTTCTAAAACTATAAATAAGGGTCCTCATTATTCAAAAAAGGGACCAAAAATTCTAAACAAGAAGCTAGAGAAAATTCGTGGTACTGTTAGCATGATGGACAACTAAATGATTGTATATATTAATGTAATTATATAGTGATATAAATTAGCATGATCATAAACATTTGTTGTAGAATAGAAGGAATAAATATTGTGATAGAATAGCTTATTTGGAGGGATAGCAAGGCATATTTGGAGGGATTGAATAGCATATTTCTAGAGATAGAATAGCTGATCTTTAGGGATAGGAGGCGGATCTTTAGGGATGTGTAATATTTATTTTCTCTATATAATGGAAAGACTCTCTCACTTTGAGAGGCATTCAGCAGAAAATTGACATGGTATTAGAGCCTTCTCTTGGCTGTCTTGTTTCATAGAATCATCTGTGATTCCTTCTAAAAAAAATTGAAAATCTTGGTTTTTGGTTGACTGTTCATCGACAATCAGTCCTACCACCTGGGAATTTTGTTCTTGGTCATTACTTTCTTGAGTCTTTGTAGTTTTCATAGCTATTCAAAAGCATGAATTCACATCACTTTGAATCCCTCAGTGTTTGTTTTACTGGAAAAATATTATTCTTCTTGGGAGTTTAAGTTTCAGTTGTTTGTCATTGGCAAAGAACTATGGGGACATATAGATGAAAGTGATCCTGCTCCTACTGATGCAACAAAGCTAGGTGAATGGAAGATTAAAGATGCTTGGGTGATGACATGGATTCTAGGGTCAATTGACCCTCTTATTGTTCTTAATCTCAGGCCGTACAAGATAGCTAAGGCCATGTGGGATTACTTACAAAAGGTTTACAACCAAGATAATAGCGCAAGACGCTTTCAGTTAGAGTATGAAATTGCTAATTACACTCAAGGAGGTCTTTCTGTCCAGGATTATTTTTCTGGATTTCAGAACTTATGGGCTGAATTTACAGATATTGTCTATGCCAAAATACCTACTGAATCTCTATTAGTGATTCAGGCAGTTCATGAGCAAAGCAAGCGAGACTAATTTTTTATGAAATTACGCTCCGACTTTGAGAATGTTCACTCTAACTTGATGAATCGTGACCCGTCTCCCTCTTTGGATGTTTGCTTTAGGGAATTACTTCGTGAAGAGCAAAGCAAGCAAGACCAATTTTTTATGAAATTATGCTCCGACTTTGAGAGTGTTCACTCTAACTTGATGAATCGTGACCCGTCTCCCTCTTTGGATGTTTGCTTTAGGGAATTACTTCGTGAAGAGCAACGTCTTGTCACACAAAATGCTTTCAAGAAAGAAAATGATGTCACTGTTGCATTTGCTGCTCAAGGTAAATGAAATGGCAAGGATATGAGTAGAACTCAATGCTACAGTTGCAAGGAATATGGTCATATTGCTAGCAATTGTAGCAAGAAAATCTGTAATTATTGTAAACAACAAGGACACATTATCAAAGAGTGTCCCACGCGCCCTCAAAATCATAGGATCAATGCTTTTCAAGCTGGGATAAATGGTTCCACTAATGATAACTCATCTTCAGGACAAGTTCTTACTCCTGAAATGGTACAACAAATGATCGTGTCGGCCTTTTCAGCATTGGGATTACAAGGTAATGATGCTACATCTAATTTTTGGATTGTTGATTCAGGTGCTTCCAATCATATGACCAACTCAACGAGCATCCTAAAAAATGTTTGTAAGTATCAAGGTCCATCACAAATACAGATTGCCAATGGTAGTAATTTATCCATTACCAAGGTTGGGGACATTACTCCAACTTTCAAGAATGTTTTTGTTTCACCAAAGCTCTCAACTAGTCTTATTTCAGTTGGACAATTGGTAGAT
>JAJOOR010011563.1:0-40368 GCA_036250505.1 Solanum acaule | reverse complement strand
AGGCAGACAAGAAGAAATCATTCAATTGATTTTTTGTCTCTCCGTGGATTTGAACCCTAGCTTCAAAGGTTTGTATCCACTTAGTTAACCACTAGGCCACATCCTTTTTCCTCCTCCGGAATTCCCACCACCACTAGTGACTAGTCATGCATACACCTCTTGAATAATCTAGGCACCAATGAAATTCACTTAAGGTGACAAACTCAATACAGTTTAATTATAAAAGGGTCTAACATGAGTCCCATGAAAATATTGATCCTAAGCATAATTATCAAGAACTATTTAGATATGGCAGAGTACTTATGTAGCTTGACGAATTTTTTTTATTTTATTTATTGATAAATTAGTTTGGTGGAACATCTAACAAGTACAAATGATGTAGCTGAGAATCACACGAGAAATGTAGATGTGTGTGTATAACTGTATATATCTCTACACACACACTCTATAGACTACTTAGCAGTTACATAGATAATCTTGAACTAGACATTCAAATTAAGCTAAACCAAATATCATATGAGAGACTACCCATCTTCGAATTCTAGATTCCTTCTTCATTCTTTTATTGGAATTAACACATTAGAAAACAGAATAAGTTTGATATATCAAGGTTTGTTGTAGTGATGGAACCCTCCGGTTCCAACCAATCCATTAAGAGTTTGCATCATCAAAGGGGTTTCCAAAATCAAAGGAAAATAAACACAAAAAGAAAATGAAGAGAGTATGAAGATTGAACAAAAATATCTTTGAAGAATCAATAACTACCTTTCTAAAAAAAGTTGATATTCATACTTTTACAATAGAAAATGCATGCAAAAGACTTTTCATTAATATATTTCTAATCAGTACATTTCATTATCATATTAAATTTCCATATTTCAAATTGACCCATGCAATCATGCATATAGCAGAATGAGCTTGTAATATGCCGCACTAAGAAAATGTTGATTGTCGAGCATGTATGGGAATGAACACATACTGGATTAACTATTAAAAAATGGAGAACAAACTCACATGATTTGAGACAAAAATCTGCACAGGCCCTGCTTCAGCAAAAAATCCCATCTGCAATATTCCACACGGATAAATATCTTTAGGTAGATGGAGAAGAGCTAACTAACATTAACCAATCAATCAACTACAACTCAACCCCAAGGAATCTGACTATATATATGAATCTTCTATATCCATTCCTCTACATTCAGGCCCACTTCATCCCTAACTTGTAGTAATTAATTTTATCTTTTAAACCAAATTAGTGGTTTTAACAAGACTAACATAAATGCAATGAAAAATTCTTTCCACGTAAAAGTTCCATATGCAATATTCCACAATCATGAAGTACCCAAATTAGATTTATATTCTTTCCTATCTCGTTTGTTATCTGATGTAATGAGAAGAGTTTCTGATGGGAGTTTGTCTGGTTTTGTTTCTGCAGTTCTTTCAGAGTCACAGCCGAGCTACTCAGCTTATCGCGAAGCAAGTTTTGGCCGCGCGATTCTTGAAATCAAAACCACCACCCACGCCTATTTTATTGGCATTGTAACCAAGACAGTGAACCAGTTGCAGCAGATTCTTTGTGGATTTTACAAATAGATACTGGTATCCTTAAAAAATAAAAAAATAAAAAGACCAGCTCTATGGCTTGAAAATACTATGTTTGGTAGGCAATGCAGTTCTTATTTTCCTAGAAACCATGTGTTCTCTTATATCAACCTTTCTTCTGCAATGATTCCATTCTGGGATTCCGCGCTTTGAAAAGTCTTTTTTGATGCGTCAGTTCATCGGTTACTTCTATTATAAAGTATAAGTATCTATAGACCAACCTATCAATGAATCACTCATAAAAATAGTCTATATGCCCATCAATCAATCTAAATCTCAATCTCAAACTAGTTGGACTCAACTATTCAATTCATTCTCTACTCAAACCCATTGAATCTTCCTTTCTATTTCTTTCCTTCTCGATCTCTCTTATTCTCTAAATTCTCCCCTTTCTTACATATATTTTCAGCTGAATTAGCAGGTTTATTAACCACCTGTTTCTTATCAGAACCTCTTTTTTTAAAACCCGAATTTCCTACAAAGAAGAGAAAGTAAACTTTCGTTGGAGGCAAATTTGAAGTTAGTTCTTTCTTGCCTGCTGCTAATCCACCTCCAACCACTGTAAAAAGATTTGGATACCAAATTTTCAAGATATTCAACTACTTAATTAGCGCAATTCAGTTGAATTCTGTGTAATTACTTGATCTAGCGAACACACAGAAGGTAACAGTAATGCAAATTAAGGGGGAAAAAGACCTTACCTTGTTAACCATGGTGACAACAGCTTCCAAAATCTCACCTTTAAAGGGTCGAAATACAACACATTGATACTTCACTGGGAAAGTAACAAAACCAGTTCCATCACGAATTAATCCTTTTCCAACACTTTCAATCCCAGTAATCGCCACTATAAAACCATGTCGACCACTGCAAAAAAAAACCCAAAATCCAAATTTTAACAACATTAAATCAACCAGAAAAAAGAAAAAAAAACGAAAATTAGGGTTTTATGAATTAAACCTGCAAGTTCCTTCTACATCTTTCATTAGTTTTGAAACAAGTTTTTCACGAAGGTCACGACCAAAGTGACGAGGATGAAGCTGCATGTTTCTCTCCAATACTATGTGGAAAAACATGTTCGAGGAAGAAGAAGAAGCTACGTTTGTTGATCGAAGTTGAACAAAGTGAAGCTTATGAAGAACGAACAGAGATTTATATTGGGCCGGCCGGGTATGTCAACAATTGGACCAAAAATAACCTATTTTATAGACCAAAGTTTATTTCCTAAAATGTTTAGGTAATTATTTCCTAATTTAGCTCCTAAATTAGGTAATTTTTTCCTAATTTAAATCACGCAATTAAATTAGGTATTTTTTTCCTAAGTATTTTTTTCTAATTTAAATCACGCAATTAAATCTGAACGTATCTGGACGTGCCAAAATCTGTTATGATTCGTAATATTGCAAAACTAGCGTATATCTAAGTAATAAGCTCCTAAATTAGGTATTTTTTTCCTAATTTAAATCACACGATTAAATTAGGTATTTTTTCCTAATTTAAATTAGGTATTTTTTTACCTAATTTAAATCACACAATTAAATCTAAACGTATCTAGACGCGCCAAAATCTGTTATGATTCGTAATATTGCAAACTAGCGTATATCTAAGTAATTAGCTGGAATTCGGTAAAATATCCTTTATTAAAATATGATAAAGAGTTAAAAATATTTTTGAACTATGCGAAATTGAATAAAATAATCTTCAGTTAATTATTTGATCTAAAAATGTCATTACTGTCAATAATTTAATCCAAAAATATCATTATTATTATTTAATGAGTCAAAATACCTTCTTTCAAATAAATATATTATTTCTCTTCTTTTAAAAAAAAAAAAAGAAGAATCAATATGATCCCAACTCTCTTTTTTCTTTTGTATCATTATCAATGTCATGGAGCATCTAGTGAAATATCTAATTATTGTTTTTTTCATATGGTAGTAATTACCTCAGCTCAGAAAAGGGTGGGGGAGTTTGGTTATACCTAGGTAATTAGGAAGTTTAATGTATTCGATGTAAAATTGCACTTTCCTATTTTTATTTTATAAATTATCATTTTAGATTTCACGTTTCTTAAGAAACTAAATAAGATTATGATTACATCCTTATTTGGTGATTTTATTGAGTCGGACAGGAATATAATTGATTTTAGTCTTTTACACAAACTTGTATATCTATGTATGACAAACTATAATAGGGGCCGCCCGTTTGGATTGTCTTAAAAAAGGTATTTTTTAAGTCAAAAATAAAAAGTCAAACTAAAATCTAAAAGTAAGAGGAGGCCTACTTCTGATTTATTTTTACTTATTTTAAGTCATTTTAAACTTATTTTATCATTTTTGACTTATTTTTAGTTATTTTATATATTTATCAAGGGAAAAGGGTCAAATATGCCCCTAAACTATTCGAAAAGGTCTAGATATACCCCCGTTTAAAGTTCGGCTCACTCATGCCCTCGCCGTCCAACTTTTCATCTAGATAAGCCCTTATAGGCGTTAAATGCCAAATGAAATTGCCACGTCATTTTTACATTACCACGTGGCATTTATATTAAAGGGAAAAGGGTCAAATATACCCCTAAACTATTCGAAAAAGGTCTAGATATACCCCAACAATTTTTTTTAATTTTTTTTTTGGTAAATCACAAAAATGAGTAATTGACTAATAAAAAATAGGAAAAATATGAAAAAAAAATATATAAAATTTAACGCCAAAAATTCGCAAATAAATATAGTAACCTTAAATTCAACAATTTCAACAATTTTTTTAAATTTTTATTTTTTTGATAAATCACGAAAATGAGTAATTGATTAATAAAAAATATGAAAATGACTTTATGTTGAATTTCTAGGTTATATTTTTCATATTTTTTATTAATCAATTACTCATTTTAGGGATTTATCGAAAAAAATAAAAAATTAAAAAAATTGTTGAATTTAAGGTTACTATATTTATTTGTGAATTTTTGGCGTTAATTTTATATTATTTTTTTTCATATTTTTTCTAATTTTTATTAGTCAATTACTCATTTTCGGGATTTACCGAAAAAAAATAAAAAATTGTTGAAAACGGGTCGGGTAGTTTATTTAAAAGGGGGGTATATCTAGACCTTTTCGAATAGTTTAGGGATATATTTGACCCTTTTCCCTTTAATATAAATGTCACGTGGTAATGTAAAAATGACGTGGCAATTCCATTTGGCATTTAACACCCATAAGGGCATATCTAGATGAAAAGTTGGACAGCGAGGGCATAAGTGAGCCAAACTTTAAACGGGGGGTATATCTAGACCTTTTCGAATAGTTTAGGGGCATATTTGACCCTTTTCCCATTTATCAAACACTTCCAAAAGTTATAAACTGACTTGAAAGTAAGTTTGACCATCTTTTAAGTCTCCAAACACCGTCTATATTCGAAATGAGGACAACAATTCTTAAAGATTTGTTTTCCCTTTCTAAAGACTCAAACATATCTGATTGAGAACGAAGAAATTTATATCGGTACATATTTGTGGCTCTAAAGCTTGGAAAAGGGCTATTATGATATGAGTGAAAAAGGTAACAAAGTGAGGACAAAAAGGTCTTTTGAACAAGCTATCGATTATTTGTGCACAATATCCCATTAACTAGTAAGGTACAAAACTGGCTATCATAATGAAATATTTACTCAAAAATTTAACAAAACCACAATATTGCTACATCTTTACTATTGAGTGATAGTATGAATGAAGTGGATGAAAACCGCCAAAAAAAATAAAAATGCAACTCCCCATGTAGACAAAAAGAGTTAGATAATTTCTTCATCACCTAAACTTTAAAATAATTCACGCGAAGGGAAATTCAAATCGATAGGCGGTTACCCCAAAGAGCTTGATGGGATGAAATCTCCCAATCATACTATATATCTCTCTTTTGTTATCAGTGGTGTCTAAACTATCTTACACACACCTCGACTATATGTGCTACTGCTACCTCCCACCAACACATTTATCGAATTACCATGTACCCAACTGCAGAACGAATCTAATAATCTTCAACACCAGAGAGTCATTAAGAACCAGTAGCAAACCATTAAGACTCACAGAGAAACTACCATCCAATTAAGGAAGTTGCTGCAACTGAGCAATTTTTTAGTATCAACAATCTACATATCTGCACCGCAATTTACATACCGATTTAGACGGTTTTAATTCATAAATTGCATGAAATTAAGTAAAATAAGAAAAGACAGATTTAAAATGAAAAGAGAGTATGTGGCCTTGAGGCCACCTCAAAACTACAGTTAGGTCCTCGATTTTTTAGCTCAGAATAGAAGGCTTTTTTAACCAACAACTAGCTCCTCTCCGTTCTAAAACATACTCGTACGATGTACATCCCAGAAGTTGTCTTCATCTTCAACTGCTCTTTGCCAGCCATAAGAATTTCTGCATACAAGATAAACTTCTTAAAGGCTAACTAAAGAAAAACAAACATCTGTTCAAGATGCATCAAGTTTTAGCATAACTGATTTCAGAAACATAGCTTTTCAGATAACTTTTCCCTAAATACCACATACACAAGTACTATGGTCAATTCCATTATGTTTTAAGGCCCACTATTCAGCCCATAAAGAAACAAGAAATGTTGGAAGCAAAATATGGAAGCATAAGATTTTTGCTGGTAGTAAGATCTTCATCTGCATTCTTTTATTTATCAAATAAAACACAATCCGCATCCTTGCTAAAAGAAAAAGTCAGTCAAATAAACTTCCCCCAAAGGCTTTGGTCTAGTGGTAAGAGCATAACATGTAATGTGCAAGTTACACACAATCACAAGATCAAACTCCAAAGTAGAGGGAAGAATCCGGTATTTTAGTTTGAGAGGGATAGAGGGACAGGTCAATTATCCACCTAGTTTCGAACCATGCGCCACTGGCTTCTGATGATTTCTCGATTATCAAAAAAGAGGAAAGAAAGCTTACAGATTGGGAATAACTTGAACAGCAGAAGCAAAATACATTAACGTTAAGAAGACGATATCAATTGTTAAATAAGAAAATTCAAAATTTGGCGAAAATTGGAGATCGACCCACTGGTTCACAGTACAGATAACTGGTAATGGTGCTACCGCCTACCAGAAGTATTCATTTCATTGTTGAACTGCTGGATGCTGCTAGTTCACGGAACTGAGCTCACCAATTTCACTAGATAAAGGAAAAGGCCGAAAAGGGGAAATCTGAACAAAAGAAAGAAAAAAGGAAAAAGAGACAACCTTTGTTTCCCTTTGGAAGTCAACTTCACAAAACACTTGAAAAATGAAAACATTATGGGACTGCTGAAACAGATGATAGAACTACAGATAACCAATTTAGAGAAAAGGAGAATCATTATATCTCAGTATAAAGAAGTACCCCATATTTGATGCCAACAGTGGTCAATAAATATGAGGACCATTCAAACCGAAAATTAGGACTAATTACAAAGACTTCCCCAATGTTTTAGCTAGTACCATGTTGCAGCTTTGTGGTTTCATTTTGTTGTTCTTTTATGTGAGTAAAGTTCCAATTATTACAAAATCCTTCGGTATTTAGATGTTTCAGGACTCCCTAGGTTCCTCCTACATTAGTTGAGGGAATGTGTTGTTGTCTTCTTATATGGTCTTAGTTTATTTTTTCCTATATGGCTCATATGTCTTAGTCTCTTAGATGACAATACTTATCTCTAGGTGGTAGGGTCATACTAGTCAATAGTGTTTTGGACGCTTTCCTACTTATGTCATATCTCTTTTTCCTTTACCTAGCAAGGCAAGGAAAAGAATTGACAAGATCATGAGGAGTTACATATGGCAAGGCAACAATGAAAAAAGAGCATTCCACCTGGTTAACTGGGATGTTCTTATCGAATCCAAAAAAGATGATGGCCTTGGCATCAGGAACCTAAATACTCACAACCAAAGCTTACTAATGAAGTGGTTATGGAGGTATAATCTTGAAACATATGTTTTATGGAGAAATGTCATTCATGACAAGTATGGTCAAGATGATCAGTGGTGTTCAAAGGTGGTAGTGAGCCCCCATGGTGTAGGAGTCTGGAAAGCAATCAGATCCTCTGGTCTTTGATGGCCGGACATATTAGTTTAAGAGTGGGCAATGGAAGGAAAGTTCTTTTTTGGTGTGATAATTGGCTTGGGCATGGACCTCTAAAGGAACTCTTCCCTGAATTCTTTAGCATTGCCACTATGCCAGACATTAATCTGGAATCAGCAAAAGGAGTACACGGATGGAATATTACTTTTAGAAGGCTACTGCATGATTGGGAGCTGGAAAAGGAACTTTTATTCTGTAAACTCAGTTTATAACATTCTGATTAGGCTTGCCTCACACTGGATAAACTTCAAAGAAGAGGATTCCAACAATATTCTAGATGCTTTTTGCGCAGAGCTGCTAGGGAAAATACTAGTCACCTATTCATTCATTGTCCTGTTATTAGACAATTATGGCAACTATTCTTGAACATGGTAGGCACGTGAGGGTGTTAAAATATCTCATATTGATGGAGAGAAGAAGTTGTCTCCTTATATGGTCTGGTAGATAATCCACACTCCATGAGCTAGCTTAGCCAATATTCATTTTTTAAACATGGTAACAAAGTAGAACCATTCCTTTTCTTAGTTTACCTAATGTTGACTGTCATGTTATGTTGTCCACACACAAAATGTTCCAACCTTGGGCATGGATAGGGATGGTAAGAATGTCCCATGAACTGCTATTTGGTGTCTACTTGTATGAACTTTAAACAAACCCAACTTCATGAACTACCTCTTGAAATTGAGTTTAGCACAAAGTACATTTTCTTACCATATCACCAATATAACAAAATACGTGTCTAGATTCATTACACTTGAATAAGGAAAACCATATAGAGTACTCTATACCATATCTGAGGATATTTTGCATTTAATTATAAAATATTAACTTAGCTTATTTGTAGACAAAATGATTGCCCACCATATCATACATCACCTAAAACTTCCTCTATAAGGAGGTAATCTTGTACATTGTGAGTTAATCAAGTCAGGAAGAAGTTGTCTTCTAATTCCTTATATGGTATCAGAATCTCTATAATCTTCGTCGAACTCAGATAGTTTCTACTTCTAGTGAGTGGCCTTATGCCTCTTGCAAGAACAAAGTTGGTTGCCCTCTCAAACAATATTTTCTAGTTCTCTTTCTTTTGGTGTCTGGTGTCGCCCCCCTCTATAATCATCAATGTCACTCCTCTTTCTCGCAACCGTTCAAGCATTGCTACCTTCTAACGATTATTCAAGCATTTCGTATATCTTCCATGATTGTTTCGGTACCATTCATCTCATAGACAACCATTTTGGGTGTCACTACTCTCCACGTTAACTGACATAGCCTTCTAAAAGCCTCAAATATGTCGATAATATCTCTGAGATTTGCAACACCTAGCTCATTTCAAGGACCAAGAATATATTCATTTCGAAGTGTTATGCAAGAGACTTTATTTTGATGTGCAGTTATGATGGAGTTTCGAAGGATAAAATCCTAGCAGCAGTAACTAGTCATGGTGCATCATTTCCAACGCGAGTAGAGTGTCAAGATTTTATGTTCGTAATTCCAGAGAACATAATAAAAAGATGTTACACACAGAATCAAAATCGAATGGTTGAAATTGAGAAGTGCTACCAGTGTTATGTGATAGAACAATGTGTAGCGAAGTGAAAGGTAAGTTATATAGAATAGTTACAAGACCAACAATGTTATATGGAAGTGAATGTTGAGCCATTAAAGTACAAGACATCCCCAGTTATAAGACCAACAATGCTATGTGGAAGTGAATGTTTTGCTCCTCATGGGAATATAGTGTTTTGTTTCTAAGCAAATTCACTAATTAAGATGCAACTGGAAAAGGACATGGAAGTTCCTTTTCACTAACAGAGAGGCTCTAACATTCCATTAGATTGGAGAAAGAGAGAGCAACAGAGGGATAGGAAAAGTAGGAGAAATAGAAGTTTGCTTATTTTGTTCAATTTTAGGGAAAGAATAAAAGGATAAGGAAGAAAAGCTTTAAACATATTTAAAATTGGCCAATGACCGAATTACATATGAAGGACAGAATACAAAATAACATCATTGCTAATCTTTCTTCAAAGAATCTAAACACAAGATAATGTGTGCTTTTAGAACAAGCACCAAGGGCTATTTACCCCACCATTTTTCTTTGGATCATATTGAACTTGAGAAGAGGATAAGAAGTAGCTGAACCATATAACACCATACTCTTTTCCTGAAGCTTAGTTATGGAGTCATGGGAGAGAAAAGGTGGGAATTTCGGGATAAGTGAGAAGGGAAACCAATCTAGAAGTGAACCATCTGGTGACCTTTTATCGGTCTTGATGGAAAAGTACTTCTGTGCCATAATAAGGGACCTACCTTGATAGGTAAGAATCAGTTTTGTATTTAGGCCTGGTTATATGCTAAAATAATTTTTGAAAGACATGAAAAGGGTAGAACAATAAACAAAATTCAAAATAACGTAAAGCAATATTTTTAAATGTTTGCTCAACTTTAAAGATTGCATCTTTGCAAATGAACAAAATTATTCAGCCCTAGTGGGACAGACTAAATGACCAAAGTAAACCAGGCAGAATGGGAGCGTGAAAAAGTAATGTATAGCAGTTACACCTTTAACGTGATTATATTTTGACATTACTATATAGTATTCTTGATGGCATCCCAACCTATCTAATGTCTCTAATCCTTACACCAGCTAGTGTGGAGAAGAATCCACAAAAACACAAAGGCACTTCCTATGAGAAGGTAATCCAAAAACAAGGAAATTTCATCTAGTAAAGTGGCCATTGAGACAAAAATCAGAAGGATGGAGGTTACAATCAGAGCTTGCTATGTAAATAGCTGTGGAGGTTAAATGATGGGAAAAGTCATCTGGAAAGCAGTGGTAGAGGTGATTTATGGAAAAGAGGGTTGGTGGGAACCTAAAGCAGTGAAGACTCCATATGGAGTGGCTGTTTGGAGACAGATCTAGGAGGAATTCAACATGTATGCTGTCTTGAGGGTAGGCAATGAGATAATCAGACCTTGGGAAGATAATTGCAATGGGTATGGTTTGCAGAAAAATCAATCTTCCAAATCTGTACAGACTGGCATATAATCCTGAAGTCCTCTTAGCTAGAATGTTAACTGATATAGACATCCAGCAGAAGGACTCTCTTTGACAGGAAAATGCAGGAAGTTGTATTTATTCATTCAGAAGATGCAAGCGGTAGTGTTGTTGCCAGAAAAAGAAGATGGCCTACTCTGGAAAGCTAGTAAATGTTCTTTTATTGTCAGCAAAAATTAATGCTATTCAGCCAGTGCAGTCACAAAAGTGGCCTTAGATGTACAACTACAGTCCCAACAAAAGTTCCGTTTTCTGGTTGACTATTATCTCATGAAGCATGTCTAACTCAAGAAAACTTGATGAGAAGGGGTTGGATAATGTGGAGCAGATGCTACTTGTGTGAGAAATCTTGTGAATCTATGGATCATATTTCTGTGCATTGTGAATTTACACTTGGCAAGTGTAGACCATGTTCATAGTTAACTGTGGATCTATTGGACTATATGGCAAGTTCATAGCTCGCAGAAGCACCCCTAAAGAAGATCTGGAGAGTTATTCCTCTTGGCATAGTTTGGACAATATGGAAAGAAAGAAATAAGAGGTGTTCCGAAAGCAAAAAGGAGCAGGTCTGAAATATAGCTGTTTGCATTACTTGAACTATTGGAAAGATGGAAACGTTGTTATGAATTCAAATAAAATGGTGCACATGCAAGCTAGACTGCTAAGGATTTTAATGTAATCAAGCCAGCATTATCTCAGTACTTACGCAGTATCAGTTTGATACAGTTTAAAATCTTACCTTATCAGGAAAATATTTTGAGAGTAGGAAAATGACAAGCCAAAGACACTTTCACTTCAATATCATGAAATTAACCGATGACAAAAATGAGACATTTCTAAGACAGGCTGCTCATTCTATCATGGAAACAGCATAAGTGTTGCATATATAAAGGGAAATAAGGTTGTATCAAGCTACTAACCTTAGGTGCTCTGCGAGCGCATAGATATAAGCTATGGATTTTTGCCTCATAAAAACCGAGGTTTTCTATCTGTTGGCTTCAGTATCTGGAACGAGCACATTAAACTTTCATCAACACTCATCATTGCACCAGCATTATCAAATTCACCACAGTAGTTTGGGGCCGAAAATATTGTCACTAACTGCCTCTCAGCAAAAAACTCATAACCATCTTCAACAACCTAGGTTGAGAATATTCTGGTCAATATGGAAAAACATAAAAGGGAACACAAAAGAGAAGCAAAATCGTATAAATACCTGGTGGGCACGACAAACAAGGTCCATATCGTGTTGCATCAAGAATTCTGCAACCTTATCAGGACCAAAAGTATATGAAACTCCCCTATCATTCATTCCCCAACCTTTAACTTCCCGGCTAGGATCTGACCAAAGTAAATCACACAGCAAACCAGAATCTGGAACATCAGTTGGACGAGGTAAATTCCTTATCTGATCTAAGTTTGTTAGATCTGGAGAAAGACCACCATGCATGCACAGTATTTTCTCATCTATGAGAGCAGCAACGGGAAGACAATTGAAACATTCTGTGAAGCATTTCCATAGCTTCACGTTGAATCGGCGCTTACATTCATCATAGAAACCATAAATTCGATTAATAGAAGCACATTCATGATTTCCTCTCAAGAGAAAGAAGTTTTCAGGATATTTAATTTTGTATGCAAGCAGAAGGCATATTGTTTCCAAACTCTGTTTACCACGGTCCACATAGTCCCCTAAAAACAAATAGTTAGCCTCGGGAGGAAATCCCCCATATTCAAAAAGCCTCAAAAGATCACCATACTGGCCATGAATGTCACCTAGAATCCAGACAAAAAAACAAACAGAGGGGAAATGAGACAAATTTATCAGTCCAATACTGTTGTAATATGAATAATCCCATGCACTGGCTAAGGAAGAAACAATAAAAAGAACCAAAATACAAAACAATGAAAGCAAAATGTTATTAATGGGGGGAAGCAACCTATCATAAAATAAACTGACTTTGTAATATAACATAATCATGACAATACAATATTTCAAATGAAGCACAGTACATCGCAATGACTATTTAAGGCAGATAAAATAAAGATATCATGTACACCATTGAAGTTCCACTGTTTTCAAGATAGACAAGACAATTACGATGACAATGAAAGAATTTATTACCTCCTTCCTCCCTTTCCAAAAATTTTAGTAGCCATAATGCCAAAATATAACCAGTACAGCAATTTTATAACCCGAACATTGAAAGAATGATACCGGTTTATCATTTTTTTTTAAATGAATAATGGTAAATTTTATTAATAGAAGTGCAGTACCAAGCTGATACAGAGACAAAGCACATATGATATTCAACTCCTCACCCTAATATTAACATTCTACATTTTACATTAAGAAAAAAAAAAATATGAAACCAATTACCCACATGTAAGCCACGAATGCACATAACCCAATCAACTGAAATGTAAATGAGTGGGCAAGTTCACAATCAAGGTTAAAGAAACTCCAAAAAAAACGTCATAGATAAACTAGACCAAGTAGAGATTCGTATTTCAGTAGAAAATATTGAGAATCCCTAATTTGCCTTAAAAGACCAATCATGGAATCAAAAGGGTCCAAATGAAACAGAATAGATATTGAGGATCCATATAGCTAACCCCAACTAATTTGGGATTGAACCATAGTTGTTATTGGATATATTAGAACAAACAACTTTACCGGACCTCATACATGCTATATAAGACGAGTGAGCAAGCTGTGCATAATCAAACTTTAAAAAGCTGCATAAAACATTTTACTATTTGATAAACTAAAGAAGCCTTAATTTGTCTTTTACGAGTACCAGAATGAAACGTGTGCAAACAACGTGAAACAAATTCTGAGGATTCATAAAGCTGACCACAACTAATTACAAACTGAGGCATATACAAATTCGACAAAACAAAATATACACGTTACCTGCCTCATAAAACCTCACCCACAATCCCTTCCAAATCGGTAGAAAATATAAAGAAGCCCTAATTTGTCTTTGTGAGTACCGGAATGAAACGTGTGCAAACAACGCGAAGCAATACTGAGGACTCATATAGCTGACCGCAACTAATTATAGTTGAGGCACATACAAATTCGACGAAACAAAATATACATGTTACCTACCTCATAAAACCCCACCGACCTACTCCTTCCAAATCAGTAGAAAATATAAAGAAACCCTACTTTGTCTTTTATGAGTACCGGAATAAAATGTGAGCAAACAACACGAAACAAATACTGAGGATTCATATAGTTGACTGCAACTAATTACAGATTGAGGCATATACAAATTCGACCAAACAAGTATACATCTTACCTACCTCATAAAACCTCACCCACCCATCCCTTCCTAAATCAGGGATCAGATTAATTTCCAAATTTATCAGAAAAGTTGTCATCTTTATGACAACTTTTTATTGATAACCTAGGTATCTGGGCGAACCGAACTTTCACACACCTCCACTAATTCCCCAGATACTTGTCGCCTCACACCGGGGGTGGACCCACGTTCTGCTCAAACTATATATATTTCAGTAGAAAAATACCAAAATTACTATATAAACAACGGCGAGCACCCACGGAACAAAAGCCTGATGGTTGCTCTGGTTTTGAGGCAGAAATCAAAGCTCTTGTAAGTCATATTTGGGAAGGCATGTGAGATCGAACCTCCATCAAAGCACTCTATTAAACTTAGCTGATTATTTTTCTTATGTTATACTCTCTTATTTTGTTTTTCTAACATTCTTCCATCTTAATTTCAACTTGTTTTATATTACTCGTTTACTTCCTTTTATTTTTGCTGACTTCTCCCTTTAATTTTTTTCACTCTTTCTTTCTCATTAATCTAATACTGAGCAAACAACCGCGAAACAAATACTGAGGATTCATATAGTTGACCGCAACTAATTACAGATTGAGGCATATACAAATTCGACCAAACAAATACACATCTTACCTACCTCATAAAACCTCACCCACCATCCCTTCCTAAATCAGGGATCAGATTAATTTCCAAATTTATGAGGAAAGTTGTCATCTTTATGATAACTTTATATTGATAGTCGTGGTATCTAGGCGAACCAAACTTTCGCACACCTCCACTAATTCCACAAATACTTGTCACCTCCCACCAGGAGCAGATCCACGTTCTGCTCGAACTATATATATTTAAGTTTTTTTTTTAAAAAAATGCTATATAAACAACGGCGAGCACCGATGGAACAAATGCCTGATGGGTGCTCTGGTTTAAAGGCAGAAAGCAAAGCTCTTTTAAGTGATATTTTGGGAAGGCATGTGAGATCGAACCTCCGTTAAAGCACTCTTTTAAACTTAGCTGGTTATTTTCTTATGTTTCACTTCACTCTCTTATTTTGTTTTTCTAACATTCTTCTATCTTGTTTTATATTACTCATTCTTTGCTGACTTCTCCATTTAATTTTTTTTTACTCTTTCTTTCTCATTAATCTAATTAGGAAAAATGAAAAGGAAAGGGAAAAAATCATTTGTACTACTTTCAAAACATTGAGCCTTCATTTCAGTTCTCCTACTCAACAGCAAAAATACCCTCCTCCCTGGTTTCCCTTTTTGATTACTATCATATGTGAAGGTATATTGCCTCTCCTTTTTATTTCTCTTGAACCAATCCAAAGAACTTCTCCTCCCATTTTCTTTTGATGAACTTTTAGCTTGCAATTATGCTCATACAAGTTTATGTAAAAATCATTAGCACCCATAGACGTAAAATCCTGGATCCACCACTGCCTCCCACCACCAACAACAGGTTTAATCATAATAACAAAAGATATATCAAAAACAAATCAATTCTTTATGCCTTAAAAACATGATAAGATGATAAATCAAGCTATTTGTGGTCAACAAAAAGATGGGGAACAGGAATTTTACCACAGATCTTGATGGGTGCTTCAAGTTCAAGGAGATTAGGTTGTTGAAGGAAGATTTCCCTTGAAGCACTACAAAGGGAACGGATCTCAGCTTCAGAAATCTGAACCTGCCTAACAGTTCTTGCATTCCTAAACTCCAAAAGCCTATTGATAATATCATCAAGAACAGCAGGCTCTATTAACCCTTGCTGCTGCTGATGATGATGCTCATTTTGTGCCATTTCTTTGAGACCCCTTTTGTTTTCTTTCTCCACAACAAACACTAGAAGAAAAACACCCACAATCCAAAACAAACCAAACAACAAAAAGGGAAAGGGGAAAGGGGGAAAGGGGGAAAAACAAGAAAAGGGGTGTCTTTTTTTTTTGTTTTTGCCTTTCAAGAATCGATTTTTACAAGAAAAAAAAAAAAGATTGTAGATTTGATATTTGAGAAAAAAGGGAAAATCAAGAATGAGGGATTAATACTTTTACTATAGAAAAAAATATGAAATTATGTTTGCTCGTGTGGTGGCTCCCTTGATAATTGCTAAATCTAACGTTGTTTGCTAAAAGATGTGTCATGAATCATGTGGGGGTGTACCCCTACTTGAGGTCATTGCTCATTGGAGGACGGCGCCATTTCCTGAATAAAAAGTCCATTTGCTTTATTTTTTTAGGTTTCTAAAATATTTCATACGACCTAACCAAATTAAAGTTTCAAGAAAGTGGGAAAAGCTCTAACCCCCATTATGCATTATTAAGAGGATCGTTTAGTAGTTGGTTAGCATAAACTAGTTATGATGAAATCTATATATCATAATCTTTTATTTGATATATGATTTTTTTATAACTTATATATGTTTTAGTTACGTAGGTTTTTGAATTGCACATCAAGCATCAAATTAATTTCATACATGATTATCAATTTCAGAAGAAAAAATGAGTTTCTCGATGAGATTTGTTTAAGATAACTATCACGAAGAAAAAATTCCAAATCTTATTGCACTTGTTGTTGTTGTTGAAACTCGGCAACTGATTGTTTACCGATGGAAGTGGATCTCTGATGGTAGAATTTCTTATAAGCGCAACTGTGAAGTATTTCGGGGAGTGACAAACTATGGGGCATTGAATTTGAGGTAGGTATGAAAAGTGTTGTTGTTGTTGTTAAATCTTGATACGTGATTGTTTGCCGATGAAAATGTGTCTTCCAATAGAGATTTTGGCAAGCGTATGTATCCCGAAAGTGACGAATATTAGGCTACTTGAATTTGAGTTTGATACATGAATTAGAGAGAAAAGAGGATGAAGAAGAAAGATAGAGAATGAAGATACGCTAGGAGAGGAAAAGCGAGTTTTGGTTGTGCGGGGAAAAGAGAGGTTAGTGATTATATTTGATAAAGTTTAAAAAAATTGACCAATTTTGGCAATATATATATAAGTTAAGTGTATTTTTAAGTAATTACTTCAAATTTTATACTGAAAGGGCATCTCCAATTATTTTCCTTTTTGTAATACCTCAAAAGTTCTTAAGACCAAACCAGATCGAAAAAATTTAGAAAAATCAGTCTGCAGAAATTTGTGCTTTCACAAGCACTGGTATGGGTCGTAAAAGTCTTTACGAACCATAGATTGATTCGTAGATCAAAACCTCAACTACTTTGTTCAACTCGGCTTCTACGGGCACTTTGACAGACCCGTAGAGTGATCTATGGACCGTAGAAGGGTCCGTAGATTTGACCTCAGAACCTAGGAAATCTTTCCATTTATGGATATTCCATCAACCGTAGAGTGATCTACGAATCGTAGGAGGCATCCGTAGATGGCCTTTGGAGTTTTTAATTCATGAATATTTTGGTTTTTTCACTTTTTTAATTCTTATACTACGTTGTTTTTTACTATTTTAAGTGGGATTAAGAAATTCTTAGAAACTTAGACCCTCACTTTCATGCTCAACCTCCCAAACTATGTTTCTTCACTCTCAAGTCTCCTCGCAAGCAAGCAAGCTAGGGTTCCAATCTTTAAGTTTTCATTCAAGGAATTCAAGCTAGGGTTCTTCATTCTAGGTATGTGGGAATTCTATGTGGGAATTCATCAATAGATATCCCTTCACTCATTGAGTCCCAAAGAAACTTCAGATTTTAAGATTTATGAATTCTCCAAACATAGGGCTTCTATGATTTTCATGGGTTCTTATTGCAATTCAATTTTTCTTCATGATTATTATTTAATTACATGTTTTTCTTATGAATTTCATGTTTTAAATGATATTCTCATGAACCCTAAGTATACTAGTATTTTGATGAATTAGAATCTCATGATTTCAGAATGCATGTTTTCATATTGTCATGTTTCATGATTTTAGATGCTTTCAGATAAAATGTCTTTCAGTTATACTCAAAATTATTAATTTTAGACATGATTCATGAGTTACTTGGTTATTATCGGTTATCAGTATTATCAAACTATTATTGTATCAATTGAATGCATGTTATCATTGGGAGTATACTTAGCAATGAGTGATTTGGGGATGAAGGATTTTAGTCAGTGTCTATGAACTTTTAGTAGCAATCTCTAAGTCCCAGAACTACATGTCATCGTAGGTCTTTATGTAGCCCAAGTTGGCACACTATTTAGTGTATCAACATAGTTATTAGGTCCTTTATCTTGGCACGCATCGAACACTCTCCTTTTGGTGTGGAAGCAGCACACTGAACTCCATGTAATAGCTCACATGATTTATATCGGATTTAATATCTCTAGAGTCAGACTTCCAGCTATAGCTTGACCTTGTACTTATGCATTTCAGTTCAATATATCGCAGCTTCATGTTATATATTTTACTTGGTCATTGCATTAGAGTGTCTTACCGATTCATCACATACTATTATCATGCTATCATGCATTATCTTACATTCAAAGTACAGACCGCATATTTCTGCATATGTTGTTTGATAATATAGGTTAAGACATTCAACATTCAGACCGCGGTTAGTACAATTTCTGATCAACACAACAATACATTAGTTAGTCATCATTCTTCGAGGATGATCTTTATCTTTCTTTCAGTATGATTTATTTCAGTTTCAGACAGTTGGAGTTAACTAGGGGCATGTCCTAGCAACTTATACTAGTAGAGGCTTTTAAACATTTAGATGTAGTATCAACTATTGGGCTTTTATCAAATATTTTCTCATTCAATATGTGTTTTAATAAAGATATTTTAGTGAGCTTCCGCTTTTCCCTCAGTTACTTTCATATGTTGCTTATTATTATTGATGCTTAGTGTCATATCAGACCATGAAGTTAGCTTGGGGTCACTTGTAATTCTAGGTACCGTTGTTGCGACTATGGGTAGTCTCAAGTTGTGACACTTCTAATTGTAGATTTTTCTTCTCCCTCTTCTATTTTATTTGAATTTTCTTTTGTTTCTTCTATTGGTGAAACTGTTCGGATGAAGCTTGTACTAAAGTTTGAGATTCGTTATTTGATATATTAGACCCTCTTCAGATGATATTTTGCGAGTTAAATTGTGAAAGGGACAAGAATCATTTTTTGTATATCAATGTATAAGTGTGTATATTTATGTATAATGTTGTATAATTATATTTCTTCAGTGTATGAGTATATATATATTGCCCATTGTCAATAATATATAAGAGACATCCATGAAAGTTTCACACTTTTTTCTTGTTCGTGTTATTCTTCTTCTTATTAATATTCTAGTATATATTATTACACATTCTATATACAAGTTTATACAGAATTATACATCAATATACATGTACTACACATGTGAAGTTTAAACTGAGATTGAATTTTTTATGTTTTTTTTATTACTTTTTTTCTCGAAAATTTTGTATAAATAGGTAGAGCAATCAAAATGGGTTTGACCCGTTAAGTCGGTCCAACCCAACCCTTGAATTAAGTAGCGTTGGGCCCAATTTTCGGCCCATTTAGTAATGAGGCTTTTTGGTCCAGCCTCATTTGGCCCGCTAGCCTCGTAGGACCAACCCGCGAGGCTTAAAGGCTTGCACATGGGCTATAAATGTTAAAAATATTTATTATAAAAGATTTTGTCAATAAATATTTAAAAAATATAAAATCATGTCTAACTCCTTTGTAGATCTTTTACATTTTAGGGTCATTAGTCCACTAAAATCAAGTCTACTTTTATTTTTATGCCTAATTTTCCATTTCCCCTTTGTTGTCTTGTTTATGAAAAAATGGATCATTTAATGTTTTTTGCTCGGATGAATCTTACGATGTTGTATCTTGGCTATTATGTATTTTTGTAAGTATTCACTAAAGTATGTAATTCATACATGAATTTTTGTATGTATTGATGTCGTGTTCATCAGACATCAACGTTCGATACTCTTTCTAAGAAACCAATGTTGTTCATTTTTTGGGTGAAGGGACGACCCGTCCCAACCCGTGGTCCGCTTAGGGATGGATTGGGCTGCTATTATAGACCCTTTAATTAAAAGGGACAGCCCATCCTAACCCATTTAATCTCTAGCCCGTTAGGATTGGGTTGGGTTGGGTTGAGCCAACCCATTTTGACAACTCTATAAATAGGTACTTTTTATTGATTTTTTTTGTCAAATCACGAATTTATGGTAAAAAAATAATTTTAATTTTGATTTTCGCTATTTATAAATTCAAGATGAAGAAACCACGATTTTTAGTATCATTATGTATGAATACACGCTTTTTGTAGTTGTTACTAGAAATATATTAAAACTTGAGAAAATAGATTGAAATTTTCCTTAAGTTTGAAGTTTAAATTCCTCAAAGCCAAGACCCACGCGTGATTTTGATAAGAAATGATTACTTCTATAAAAAATTTAAGTGTTGCTTTAGTTAATTTACATAGTAGTTCTACACATTACTATTACTTATTGTACGACTTGTTTTCTTTTAGAACTTATTGAAATAGTTTAAACACTTTTTCATCTAATCAAGTCTATATTTTTATTAGCGTAAGTTTGGTCGGTTGATTGTCGTTTAGCAAATCTTTAAGGAAGCTAAATTCCATTATAGTTTTTGATGATAACTAGAGCACTTACCTAGGATAATATAAGCTAAGTAGAATATTAATCGAATTATCTTAATTTAATATTTAAATGTCCTAGCTAATTCACCTTAGAAATAATTAACTAGCAACTCACTTAGTTAATTAATTATGAAATAACTATTCACTAATATGTTATATCATGCTTTGACCAAGTTAAAATGTGTAGTAACATCATATGCATAAATTCTTAACTCATAACCTAAAATACATGTTCATAGCCAATTTCATTAAGAGCGTTTATTAATATCAGTTGTAGTGATTGTAAAATCGATAGAGTTGATTGTTATAATTGAAATAAAGATTTTAGAGAAAAGGTCCAAAATAGTCCCTCATCTTTGGGTTAAGACTCAAAGTTATCCTTGAGTTTTCACATGGATCATTAATAGTCCCTCATGTTTGCAATATTATTGCACTTTTGGTCCTCCTTCAAAATTTTACCTATTTTTTAACATTGATTTTATTCATAGTTTATGTATGGAATGTTTAATCGTCATTTTATATATTTAGTAGAAATAATAACTCCATGTGAGAGATTATGAGAAGAAATATTTATAGTGCAAATTCGAGAGGTTCATCATGACGATTTTACGTACAATAGTGCAAATTTTTCTTTTCTTGCAATGTCATATGTTAAAATCTTCTTAGTTTAGCTGCAGTAATATTTATATTGAACAGAACAAGGTGTTCTTCTTCTCACTGTCTCTCACATATAATTATTATTTCTACTAAATATATATAAAGAGACGATGGGACTTTCCTTACATAAAATTATGAACAAAATTAATGTTAAAAAATAGGCAAAAGTTTAGGGGAGGACCAAAAGTGCACCAATATTACAAACATGAGGGACTATTAGTGCTTCATGTGAAAACTCAAGGATGACTTTGAGTTTTAACCCAAAGATGAGGGACTATTTTGGGCCTTCTCTCAAAGAATTTACTTCCAACATGACCTTGATAAAAAAAAAAAAGAAAAAAAGAAAGAATCCATTTTAAATAAAGTTCAAATAATTTTATCTTAATTACGACAGAATATCTATAAAAAAGAATTAGGAGAAAATTTTCTTTTTAAAATATATACTTTAGTGCACATGCTTGACAAAATCATTTAAATGTACCCCTTTTGTCTATAACAACAGTAATGTGACAAAATTTTATTTTGTGGAGGAAGGATTAGAGGAGAGTTATTTACACATTTTTTTTGAAAATGATTATAAATAACATCTCATATGCATAAATTATTAATTCATAACTTCGAGGAATATTTTTTTAGAAAAAATCACCAGGAACATCCATTGACTTATATGATAGTTATGAAATTGATAAAATTGATTGTTGTGACCGAAATGAAGAATCTACTTCCAACATGACTCGATAAGAAAAGAAGGAATAATCCATTTAAAAAAAAATGAAAATTCAAAATAATTCTATCTTAGTTATGAGAAATATTTATTATATGTACATACTTTGCTAAATGATTTAAATGCACACATAAAATGATTATATTAAAGTGCATATTCCTTGCACATATTTCAAAAAATACGTGAAAAAAATTAAATTTATGTATCTAATTCTGTAACACTCCAAAAAAATTTAAGCTAAGATTCGAATAATTTATTTACCGTATTGGGTGATTCCTAGTTATGTATAGATATTAAGATCAAATTCTAAATGTAGAAGGTGTTTTGGAGATGAATTAAGGTAATAAGAATCCTTAGCACAACGTTGAGTTGAAAGCTTATTTACCGATTGAGTTTCAATGTAAGTTATTACTTGAGTCAACTTATATCTCTTATAATATGAAGAGTTATAAGTCCCACTACCCATCAAATGAAAGATCTTTTAGGCCTCATTTGTTTCCATTAAAATTAAGAGGTCTGAATTTTAATACACATCTGAATATTAAGATTTGCATTAAGATCTAAGTGTCTAGATCTGAATACACGTCTGAATATTAAGATGTGGTCTTTAAATCTGAATTCTGAATAATTAAGATTATTTGTTTTCAATATCTGAATGTGCATATGAAATCAAACATTATATTAATAAAATGTTACAAAAATTTCATTTCAACAAAAAAATATTACTTTTTGATTAAAAAACATCATAATCATCGAACATAACATAAAAAAAAAATCACGAATAAAAAATATTTTACAAGCACAATATAATATCAAACAGTTCAATAAGTATGATAGACACTAAGCTAGTTGAAAAATAATAAATAAGGTATCACATTATTAGCGCCTAACATATATTTTAGCTAATTAGAAAAACTAAAGAATTCCTATATTTTTTTCCAATAACCTTAATCCAATTCTCTAACTTGTGAACCTCTAATGTCATTCATGCTTTTTTTGTAGCTGTGACTCTTCCCATAACACATGTATTGTATAATGACTCTTCTCATCCAAGTCAATCTAATTTTTCCATATATTCTTCAAATGTGGGTGCGCTATTTTTTCAATCAATAACTCTAAGTCAGTAATCATCTTCTCATCAATTTCCTATTGAGATGAATAAGTTTTTCTTTTCTTCCCCAAAACTTTTTTTTCCAGCTGAAACTGAAGATTGGGATGAAAAATTATTAGGAGCTCCATTGTTTTTGTCACCAACTAGTTCAACAACAACAATATATTAGTGTTATCTCACAGATAGGTTTGATTATCAAAGAGTCTCAATAAGATTATTGGCCTAAGACAAAATTATAATAAGAGACATCAAATATGTATGCATGGTTATTATTTTTAATTATGGATAGTATTTTCACTCAAAAATCTTGATCAACATCAATACACTAAAATATTATTGCAATAAGTGTTCTTGACAAACTTCAATACACTCTACGAAAATTATTAATATAAAAAAATACTTGTAAAGATTATGAAAACTTACCAGTCCAAGAAGAAAAACTTGGTGTTTGATTGAAAAAGAAAGAAAGAAAGTTTGTAGCTGTGAGAGCAAAAGTGATGCAAAGACCGAGAGAGGCGATACGGTATTATTTTATAACTAATTAAATAAATCTGAATGTTGTTAAGACTCTCCTACAGATCTGATCCGTTCAGACCTTTTCAGATCCATTAAGAGGCTTTTTGAAAAAAGAAACAAACGGACTTAATGGGCTGAATTTGAATCATTCATATTCAGACCTAAAAATCAAACGCACTTAATGGGCTGAATCTGAATGATTAAGATTCAGACCTCCATTAAGTGCAAACAAATGAGGCATTAGTCTACTTTCCAATGTAACTGATCTCTTATCAATGTGGGGTCCTAATCAAAAGTTATGATCATTTTGATTTTGTCAAGACATTCTATTTTGACATGCATTTCGCTTACGTTAAGCATATCTGTGCCTGCGAAATGCATGTGGGACTCAGATGGGGAAAATTAAGTGATATTCCGTTTTGACATGTGTTTCGACTACGTTTAGGAGATTTGCACCTACGAAATGCATGTGTGACGATGCAAATGGGGGGAAATTAAGAGATATTCCATTTCGACATGTGTTTCGCGTGCGTTCAACGGATCTGCACTTACGAAATGCATGTGGGCTGACGAGAAACCTTCTAAGTCAACTTTAGTATTATTTTTCTCACTTTTGGCCTTTCTTTCAAGCCCTAAAAGTAGTTTTATTTCCTCCTCTATCTTATCCTCAATTAATAATCACGGTAAGTCTTTCTCCATCACACTCCGACTCGAGATTCAACGTCGATTCCCGATCTAGTACCCGACTTTCAAACGGGGACCTGACCTCGACATTATATTCGGTACTCGACTTCTAATTGAGATCGGACTCAACACCTAACCTGGAACTCAACTTTCGAATAGGGATCTGATCCCGACATCCGAGCTCGACGATCGATTTGGAATCCGAACCTGACACCTGACCTAGGACTTTGCCTTGACTTTTGATAAAAAATCCAGCTCCAACATCTGACTTGAAACGTCACCCCTACACCTAACTCAAGACCCGACCCCAATACCCAATGCGAGATTCGATCTCGAATCCTAACCAGACTCGAAACCTCACCCCAACACCTAACTCGAGACCCAACACCAATACCCAATCTAAAATCCGACACCCAAACCAAAATTTGACACCTATCCGACTTGTGACACTGGAGTTGGGTCTTGAATCAAGTATATGATTTGATTCCCAGATTAGTATCGGGAATCAGTACCTGAGACTTGAGTTATGATGGAAAGTTGAGGTATGAGGTTGAAAAGAGTTTTGAAAAACGCTTTCCTTATTTTTTTTTCGTAGGTAAGTCATTTTCCTTAAATATGAAGAAAATAAGTTGATTTGGAAAACATTTAAGCCAATCAAACATGAAAAAATTTAAAAACAATTTTCATACCAAACACACTTGTGGTCACTCTTTTCGAGTTGAACTATCATGTCATTGTATTTGGTCTTATATGTCTTCATTTTTGAGATATTCATGTGCCTTAGCTTCATTTGAAATGCTATATATCCATGAATTATGAGATGTCTAGTTCCTCTAAATTGAGACGATTACAAAATGAACTCATTCCTAGTGTAACAAGCATAATGAATAATGTCAATGTAATTTAAAAGCTAAGATAAGATATCTTAAAAATGTTAAGTCTTTTACATGCTTTCAAGTTGAATTACATTATATGATTTAATGTACATATCATGTTCATATGTTCATATAGAATATGGTCCATCTTACTCCGAATTAAAGCTCGACATAAATACTTACTAAAAAATTAAAATTAAAAAATCACTTATTCATATAGGCAATTAGGATTGTTCAGGGTTATAGTTAAAAAAACAAACCAAACCGCAATCCGAACTAAACCGACTAAAAAATCGATATTTGGTTTGGTTTTAAATTTTGAAAACCAATACTATTTGGTTTGGTTTTACTAAAATAACCAAACCGAACCGAGAAATTAGATATATAATTTATTTTTATATATATATATAATATAAATATTTTTTTAAATTTTAAGCAATTTAAGTCTTTAACTTTACTATTTTCTCAAGCTCAACACTTAAGTTTTAGCCAACTATTACAACCCTAAGTCCAAGTCCATCAAAATCCATTATTTTTGTCTTTACCTACTCTACCTCACATAAGATAATCACACTTTCTCTTAATTGAATCACTTTGTTCGTGTAATAATAACTCTAGCATTGCTTAATTGCTTAATTGAACTCATAGTAGCTAGTAGGGATGTTCGTGGTTCGGTTTGGATCGGTTATTGATTAAAACCAAAACCAAATAAATCTAGTCGATTTTTTAAATTTCTAAAACCAAAGCAAACCAAACGAAAAAAATAACCGTCGATTTGGTTCGGTTTGGTTTAGTTTTTCTGGTTTGAAAGTAATAGTATATTTTTTGAAGACTTACGTCGATAGATACAAACATCTAGCACATGAACAATCCACAAAAAAACTATTGTCGATTCAATTAAGCAATACTAGAGCTATCATTACACGAACAAAGTGTTTCAATTAAGAGAAAGTGTGACTATTTTATGTGAAGTAGGGCAGGTAAAGACTAAAATGGATTTTAATGAACTTGGACTTAGGATTGTTATAGTTGGGCTTGAGAAAATTGTAAAGTTAAAGACTTAAGTTAATTAAAATTTAATAAAAATTTATATTTTATCTATGAATAATATATAAATAATTATAAATTTTATATATCTAATTTATCGGTTCGGTTTGGTTATTTTTGTGGTTTTTTTTAGTAAAACCAAAACCAAACCAAATAATATCGGTTTTCAAAATTTAAAACCAAACCCAACCAAATATCGATTTTTTTAATCGGCTTGGTTCAGATTGCGGTTCGATTTGATTTTTTAACCATAACCATGAACAGCCCTAGTAGCTAGTAGCTTTCCTATGGATTGTTCATGTACTAGGTGTCTGTGTCTATCGAGATACGTATGTCCTCAAAAAATTTATTACTTTCAAATCGAAATAATTAGAAAAATCGAATCAAACCGACAATAACCAAACTGATGGTTATTCTTTTTTTTTTTTTCGTTTGGTTTGGTTTTAAAAATTTAAAAATCGACTAAAAATTAATTTGATTTTGATTTTAACCAACAACCGATCCAAACCGAACCACTGACACCCTATAACCAATCATAACTTATCTACGATTTTCTGATTCACAAAAAATGAAAATGTACTTGACCTGAATATTTGGGCAATTAAAGTGGGATAATTGTCTTGTTCTGCCATGTCGTAGTTGAGCCTCGATTTTGTCAACATGAATTATTTTTTTCTTGTGGTAGAATAAGAGTCCGTTGGGATAGATTTAAAAAATAATTTTTAAGTCAAAAAATAAAAAATTAAATTTAAATGACTTTTAAGTGAAAAAATAAAAAGTAGAAGACATCTATTTTTGGTTTTAAACTTTTTAAAATTATTTTAAATTTATTTTAAGTTATTTTTAGTTTTGTCAAACACTTAAAAACTAAAAATAACTTGAAAATAAATTTAACCAACTTTTAAACTAATTCAAACAGACTCTAATTAGAATTCATCAGGTATACCATACATGTTTGAATATAGTAAGTTTCCATTTGTTTTATTTATGTGATAACGTTTAACTTGAAACAAAGATACATTTTAAAAAAGAATTTTGATGCATCAAAAAATAGTGTTACAATTTGTGGGTGGTATTCAAATTTCAAGTGTGGAGCTAATATGTACATTATGTGTTTGATTGAATACAAAATTTTAATTAAAACTTTCTATTTATTTTAAGAAATCAATTGAATATGCTTAAATTATTAATTTAGAATCTCAACCCAATAAACTTTAATTTTAAGTTAACATAGTGACCTTAAAAGTACTTTCTACTTTATCATCAACTTTGAGATATCAATCTCCATCGGTATCTTAAACTTAGAATCATTAAGGATACATCGATATGATGTTGTGGATGAAATTAGTTTTTTTTTCTAATTAGAAGTCTTCAAGTCGAACTTCAATCTGAAAAATTCTTTGCTAAAGAACACTTTTTCCAAATGAAGTCATACCTAATACGAATTTAAGAATTTAAATCAATCAAACTCTAATACGAATACCAAAAAAATTAAATGCAGAAAAGATTTTTTTAATTAGTAGACTGGCGAGTTTGAGAGGCTAACTTTAACCAAGCTGTTGTCCGACCCACGTGTTATGACTTCGTCATGCAACCCACTCGGAGAAAGCAATATTTTCTATTACTCATGAGTTTTAATTTATTTGTTTTATTTTTTTAATCCGCTTAAAAATAACAATATTTTTAATTTCAAATTTTCAGATAATGTATTTAAAATTACAAACATTTTGATTCATTCTATGTATTTTAAATTTAAATGACGTGTGTCTCTCTCGCCTCTCTCCTCTCTTATACATAATACAAATAAAAATTATATATAAACATATACATATACAATTATATGACAGATATAAAAATACAATTCTTCTTTCTCCACTCGCTGCCCTCTCTCGCTCGCCTCTCTCTTCCCTCTCCCAATCTCGTTCCTCAGATATACAAATGCATATTTATACAATTTACATATATACAATTATCTGACAAATATACATATACAATTCGACAGATATACGAATACAATTCACCTCTCTCCACTCTCTGCCCTCTCTCCTCCCTCTCCCAATCTCACTCGCCTCTCTCCTCCCCCTAAAATGTAGCTATGAATCGTAATTAACAAACTATGACTATGAAGCCTAATTAAGTTATATTTAGTGGCTATCAGTGACATTTCTCCTAAATTATTTGCAAGTCAAAACGACTATAAAGGATGTAAACAACCACATGAATAAAACTATTAAAGCGTGGAAGAATGACTTTTCAACATCACATCAAGACAAAACTAAAAAAAATAGGTGAAATTGGGAATGATTGCTAATTCTATCATTGTTTATTAGTGGATTTGGTTATATGTTTACATCAAAGTTTTTTTTTCCACAGAAAGTAGCATAACCATATTTCCCATAAAATCGATTTTCCATATTATGTTATATTATATGTTTTCTACAACATTGTTTGCTATAACAACAAAAGATATCGAAACAAACAATGCCATTACAGAGAGGTTTAACAATTGAATGAAAATGCTTGGAATTGAATTAACAGAAAGCCAGAGAAGTCAAAATAATACAGATGAAGATGCTAGAATTTAATTGAATCTCCTGTATAGCAACAAGTATCTGGGAAGATATTAGATAAGCTAATCTCTTCTTAAGCTAAAAGAAAATAGTTAAACAGTACACCACATGAAGAATAGATCTTTCCTAAATCACTAGGACAATTAACATTCACAAGCCCTTTCTCTTGTATAATCAAGAAAGTAATCTACATCTCTTGCTCTGAATAATGTAAAATAAACCAAAAAATTTAAATATACCGAACCTCGTTTCCTCGTTGAAACCTTTTAACTCAGGTAGAACAGCAGCCTCTCTTCACATTTTCGGAGGTGTCATTAACATTGATGGTTGTACCCTGACCGGGAAGAGTGGTGGTTGTGGTTGCTGCTTGTGCAGCCAGCGCCTTCTTGCTTATGATATGGTATATCTCGGTCAGTATAGTTTGGAAAGCCTTATCTACGTTCACTGCTTCCAATGCCGATGTCTCAAGAAATGACAGTCCTTCCTTCTCAGCTAAATTTTGACCATCCTGCTCAGAGACTGCTCGAAGGTGACTAAGGTCGGACTTGTTTCCAGCCATCATAAGGACAATGTTAGAATCGGCATGGTCTCTCAATTCTCGGAGCCACCTTTGAACATTGTCGAATGTTTGTCCCTTTGTTATGTCATAAACAAGGAGTGCACCAACTGCTCCTCTGTAATAAGCACTGGTAATGGCTCGGTACCGTTCTTGGCCTGCAGTGTCCCATATTTGGGCCTTGACTGTCTTTCCCTCGACCTGTATCATGAAGTAGATGAATTACTCCATGAGTGTTGATACCAGAACACTAAATTCTATTTCAGCCACATTTACCCGCAAACAAAAAAGCAAATTTACCAAACGGAATTAGATCTTGTGGCTTGCAGAAAGCAAATGCCTGGTTCATCCAGCATTAAGAGTTTAAAAGTTGAAAATTTCAGAGCATTTAGTTTTCTTCAATAGGACATGATAAGCACCACTAAAATACTCAAATTCAAATTACAGATAGACAACCAGTCCTGCCATCCAATAATTTCATTTCAACAGAACAAAAAAACGTAGCACCATCAGATTAAGCCACACATAAAATTTAAAGGCGGAAATCCCAGGTCATAAGAAGACCAACAACAACATTTTTAGTATAGTCCCATAAGTGGGATATGGGGAGGATAAAGTGTAGGCAGACCTTACCCCTACCTTGGCAGGTAGAGAGACTGTTTCCAATAGACCCTCGGCTCAAGGAAAGCAAAAACACAACAATTATGGAGATGTATAAGCAGTAACAACAGCAGGATAGTAAGAAAACCGAGGCATAAAATAAGCGGACCAACATTTTTTCTTTAAAGCACATTAGTGGAAGTACAGATAGATCAAAACTGAAAAAACTCATTGGTAACATTACACAGGACAATCATTGAACTACTTCATTCCTAACAAGAATATATCTACAGAATGTTGCAGCTGCATCTATGCACTAGTATCTTGTTCATACTTGAAAATACAACTGAATATGTAGGCTACCGAAAAGAGGAAGGAACAGATTTCATGAGTTCACAGAACCTGATGTTTATGCTAGAATATATTGATTTGTCCTTAAAACTTTGGAGTAAAAAATGATCATTTAGCCAGAACTGTATCAGACCAGAGGAAAAGAAAAAGGCAATAATCAACTGATCCACCTAAAATTTTGGTCATGCATTTAACCCGCAACTCGAATACCAGAGATGCTAAAAATACACCGGCTTTACCGCTCCACCAATCTCTACACAATTCTCATCGATAACCACAACAAATTCGACAAAATCACATAAAATAATCAACATTCCACTAGGCTATAGATGATAGTATGATTCCCTCCATCTCCATTTTCTTTACACTTTTGGAGAGTCAATTTGACTATATATGGAGGAAAAACAAGAGAAATTTATTCTTTTAAATAAAAAAAACAGATCTTCCTAACCTAGACACTACACGAAAAGTACTTTAAATTTCTGCAATTCTCCTCATACAAAAAATGATACAGATTACATTTCTAAAATATTGTTCAAAATCTTCACATAGTTTAAATCTCGAGAAATGAAAAGTGCCAAGCAGTTCACAATAGGAGTATAAATTTTAAGGGAATCTTAATAGCTATCTGAACTTTCAACTTGTTGTTGATGGTTCGATTCCCTACCTTATAATCCCCTACCCCCAATTTTCAGGAGTAAAAATTTTCGGTGTGAACTAATACAACATCACTACTACATTAAGAGCTCAAACAATGCTGAATTTCAAATTAAACTAAGAACAAAGTGATATTAGTACTGACCTGAAGAGTTCTGGTGGCAAACTCAACTCCAATAGTAGATTTTGACTCCAAACAGAACTCATTTCGCGTAAACCTAGACAAAATGTTCGATTTTCCAACTCCAGAATCACCAATCAACACGATCTTAAACAAGTAATCGTACTCATGATCCACTCTATTCCCCATCACTTTAATTCTCTGTATTAAAACCTACAAAAAATCAAAAAACAGAGCAACATCATCTAGATCTGCAACAATCCAATCAAATCAAACACAAACAAACCCTAAAAATGGAAAATACAAAGCAAAATACTCCCCAAGACCGAAATGCACAGGTTCATCTGAACACACTAATTTAAACATAAAGTTACAATAAATAGCAGTTATAAACTCGTAACTTCAAAAATATAACGAATTCACTGCTAAAAACTTTAAAAGTTGAAAGCATAAAGTTTAAATCCTGGATCCGCAACTGTATATACATACAAATACAATTAATACGTATACATAGAAGTTGATTGATGCACAAAGTAGTACAAATGGCTTACCTGGGTGGTGAGAGAAAGCTTTAGAAAGAGAAACAATGGAGAAAAACAATGGAGTTTTGAAATGGGCAAATGTTGGAGGAGAAAACTTTTTTCTATTAAGTTTTTTGGTGTGGAAGTGCGGCAAATGGTAAGCTACGTGGAGTATCTCCATTTTTAAAATACACCAATTCGTACCTATTTTTTGACTAACTCTACTCGTCTCCCTAGTTAAAAAAATGAGGTTCCGTTTTATCGTAAATTACGAGGTTGAAACTTGAAAATTTAATCAAGGGTATTTAGTCATATTTTATTGTAAAGTTTGTAAAAAGTAGGTGTGTGTATGAATCAATTCGGTTCAGTTTTAAGTATTATCAGTTTGATTTATTGGTTTTCGGTTATTAATTATGCTAAACCCATAACCAAATTAATAAGACATTTGTTATCTGTTTTCGGTTTATCGGTTTTTGGTCTTTAATGGTTCATTTTTCGGTTTAACTAATAAGAAAATACTTTCAATTTTTTTTATGATTTGTCCAATAATTTGACGCGATACAGGCATACATCGAAACAAGAAAATCAGACTGAATTTCAACAATAAAGACTAAAGTAATACCAAAATCTAAAGGGTAAATGCAAAGGCTTGAGTTAAGTAGTGTTACTTGTGTAGGGTCCTTATAGTTATAATCTAATATAGTGATTATACTAATATTTTATTTTATATTTATGTATGACTAAAAATTAAAATAATAAATTATTATATTCTTAAACGGGTAATCGGTGAAAAAAAATAATGGTGAAATTTGTGAAGGGAAGTCCCATAATTCCCAAAAGAGCCCCTTTTTGAAAATATATTTGAAGATCAAATTTTCAAAATTCAATTAAATTTTATGGCCCAAAATATATTTTAATTTAAAATGATATTACATAAACGTATTCTTTAATTTGTGCTCAGCTTACATTTATGTCCCTTCATCTTTGGGTATATGTTATACACAATTAGACACTTATAACTTATACTCTCTCCGTTTCACAAAGAATGATTTAGTTTGACTTGACACGAAATTTAAGAAAATAAAGAAGACTTTTGAATCTGTGGTCCTAAAGTAAAGTTATGTCAAATGTACAAAATTGTCCTTTAATCTTGTGGCCTTAAATATGTCACGTGGAAAACTGAAATTAAAATGTTACCAAAAAAAAGAAAGAAGTCATTCTTTTTTAAACTGATTAAAAAGGAAAGAAGGTCATTCTTTGTGAAACCGAAGGAGTATAAAATTGAAAAAAAGACGCATGTATTGTATATGATAATTCACGTCCTATTAAGTGTTCTGCATGTGTTATGCTATATAGAACACATGTGTTTATATTTCAACTTATGAAATTTGATAAGATTTTCATGTAAAATTTAAAATGAACAAATAAAAGTGAATATAGGACGGTGGAATGAGTACAATTTTTTTTTGTATAAGTTGACAAAATAGGGGTAAGTGGAGAATAAGAAAATGTGTGGAAGGTCGGTTGGCACTGACATAGGCAGGCTGGCAAAGACTGACAACATGGTAAAAGGGGAATGCTTAGTGCCTGTCATGTATTTTTGTAAGAACATGGTTTGCTTCCTTTCTTCCCATGAACTCCGGATTATTTTCCTCCATTTCTTATCTTTGCCTAAAATGCAAATCATTTAATCAGTGTCTTCATCAATACAAGGATATGTGATTGTATAAGTTTAGGGGGTATTTAGTTATTCTAGATGAAAAATTGTCAATGGTATTTATATTCGGGATTTCTGCTGGTTAATG
The DNA here is from genome assembly GCA_036250505.1 of Solanum acaule. Classification (NCBI taxonomy): domain Eukaryota; kingdom Viridiplantae; phylum Streptophyta; class Magnoliopsida; order Solanales; family Solanaceae; genus Solanum; species Solanum acaule. The sequence continues at coordinate 6,865 of JAJOOR010011563.1, read as the reverse complement.
AAGTATGAAGTTGTTTTTGTTAGGAAGTGTTTTACCCCTAATATGGAATTTTTCGATACAAATTTAAATTTAGTTAAACTTTAATGTGGATATCGAACATTGAATGTAAAATCAAAAAAAGAACCAAAGAAGCAATTGTTTGGGGTAGGGATGACAATGGGGAAGGGTGAATGTGGGGTGGGTTTAAGCTATGTGGGGTGGAGCGGGTTTAAGGTTGTGCGGGGAGGGTGTGATGCGAGCAGTGGCGGACCTAGGATTTCGTTCAGGGGGTTCGAAAAATAAAAGTATAAACGTGTAAATAAGCCTTTAGAAATGGAAACTTTGAAGTCTTTTGGGTTTAAAACCAAACTTTTAGCACATTTTTTAAAGTAAAAAAAAAAACTTGAAAAACAGAATTGAAAATTAAAAAAAAAATTGAATAAGAAAAAAATAAAATCATCAGGCTACCCTCGGATTCTTCCCTCCAGATATTAATGAGGTGGGCGGATAGGTCCTTCAATCATCGAGTACACTATCGACTTCCCACCGCTGAAAACTCGAAAGTCTGTCCACTCTAAGTGGGCAGAGCCTTATTACCTTATTAATAGGAGGGATGCAAGGAATTGATGCTACGAATGCCATAGCAAGTGAATCAGAATACTGCGCCATCAATTTCTCTTTGTTATTGAGGGGGTTCAAAATATATATATCTACAGAAATACAGAAAATATACCTTATATATACCGTGTAATTTTTTACCGAGGGGGTCCTCGATACCATGTGGGTCTGCCCCTGGATGCGAGGCAGGTTGAAGTGAGTTTTTTTAACATGTTATAAGAGTAATATAATATTATTTATTAAGACAATTTCTTTAAAGTTACAAAAATATTCAAGAAAGTAAATGAAAATGGTTCAATAAAAAATAGTAATTCAATTTCTTACATGTTTTCCAATTGACCTCTAAAAAATAAAACTTTAAGTCACTATCATATTAAATTAATACAACTTAATAAAAAAATGAGTTACTTTTTATGAATTTTATTTTAGTATCAAACTTAACTAGAAAAAAAATATTAAAAAAAATATGTGAGGCGGGTTTATGCGAGGCGGAATGGAGCGGGTTGAAAATGAAAAGGAATGTTATAAAGAGCGGATTAAAAAAATTGTAGGTTAAGCTTAACCCATCCCGCACCACCCATTGCCATTCCTAGTTTGGGGGCACCAATAGTTTGTAAAATGTAATAGTGTGAACTGAAGAAAGAATAGACATGACAAATGATCTAAAACAAGTAAAGGAGAGTGTGTGTGTGATTCTATTAGAACTCACTACCCAAAAATAAAAAATTAGAATATTTGTTGTTAATTTGTAGCTAAATTACTTAGTTGATGATATAACTTTAACTATTTAGCTATGAAATTCATTCATTATGATTTTTATTTTATGCTAGTAGTGTTGTATCGATGATCGTACAATGTAATGTTTCCTTGAATAATAATAATATGGTTATAAAAAGCATAAGTAAGTTTAAAATAATGATAAAATAATGTAGTTTGCTCGATGTTAGATCTTAGATTGTAAGATAATACTTGTTTCCTATATATGGATTCCCTTGAACGTAAGATAAGAGATTGACGCAGTGATTTTAGAGATTCAAAATTTATTTTAAAATTTCAAGTTAAATTATAGACACTATACTTTTATTTTTCGAATCATTGTAAGATTTTGAATTCGTCATGGTAGGTTACAGTGACGGAGCCACCTTATAGTTAGGAGTTTGGCGGAAAATTATATTATTTATACATGGTATAAAAAAAAATTTAGATAGATATTGTAGATATCGAACACCCTTCGACTACTTCATGTATCTATTTCTTCAGATTTTGAACCCCTTATTTAAAATTCTGGCTCCGCCACTAGTAGGTTAGAGTTAACATGTGGACAATTCCATGTAAAATTCTTAATTATGTAAATAACATTCAGAGCATTGTTGGAGAACATGGTTTTAGTATCAATCATTGCTTTAGAGGAGTTCAATCAATTTGCAGACAAGCTGGCTAATTTACGCCATACTTCTGATAATTCAAATTTTCAACTCTTTTGCTAGCCTCTCAAGAAACATTGAGCAGCTTTATTAAGAGGAGAAAATATATAATTAGATATACTCCATTATTATAGATACTATTATTATCTATAATTTTCAAAATATTGTATATTTTATCATTAATTAAGAGTTATTTATTATATATTGAGAAAGACACACATAATCATATGTATGTTTACTATCAAATATACTAAAATAGCGAGAGAGGCGAGCGAGATGGGGAGGGAGATAATCATGTACAAAGTTATAGGAAGTAAGACCAGGGGTATATAATAGGGGTTTAGTGGGTTCACGAGAACTCATGTTCCCTTCTCTAGTCATATATAGTATTATTATATTTTGTAAAAATAATTAAGTATAGATGTGTTGAGCCCACGTTTAAAGTAGCATATAATGCGATGATGATAGAATCCACCTCTCTAAGTGAGGTTAGAAATTTGAATCTTCTTATCTTATTTGTTTTCTTTCTAAAACTGAGTAACACCTCTTTAATATGTGATTATCACTAACACTTTTGGCGTTCTTCAATCTTTCAAAATTTTCAAGTGTGTTATATTGGAAATTTCTAAAAAAAAATGGCAATCTAAATTTTTTATAAAATTAAATCAAATGTTTATATTAAAACTTAAAGATGTAATACTGTATATTTTCGACCTATAATTTTAAAATTTTAACGAATACATTTTTAAGAATATAAAGGTTAAGTTGATCAAATTTATATTTATATTCATTTTTTCGTAATAAAGCATCTATCATCTCGTAATCCTAAATACGCCGAGCTCAGGTTATGGAAGAAGGAACCGAAAAGAAGATATCAACAACAATTGATTTTATTACGGGACAACTCATGATGTTCATATCGAACATATGCATCCTTTAAAAAATCATTCCAATCCAGCAAATTATTCAATTTTGGATGCAAAAGATCTCAAACATCGTAGAAAAAATTCCTAACTAAGTGAAAGGAGACAATCATTCACCCATAATCATCCATATCACTAACATTTCTTTATCATGGGTTTCCTAAGTATATTAATGCAAGTTCCAAATATATTTTATATTAATTAATATCTCTAATTATGCACATAGATTAGAGAACATCGAAAGGTATCTTATTTCAAACAATGAGGTAGACTAATTATTATATTATATTTATATATAATGATGAGTGACGAGAGTTACAATTATTTAGTAGGCAACACCAAAAGTATTTTATTTGCCAGTAATTTTAGTTAGATACTTATCATTTCGATTGAGCAATAAAATAATAAATCATTTTTATTAGCTAAGTTGACTCAATTTTAATTTTTTTTTTATGATCTTCTCAAGCATTTTCATAGATAAATTCACAATTTAAAAAATGTCATTTTCTTTAATTACACGCATTAATCTTGATAAATCATAAAAAATTCCAGGCTTATTCTAATTAAAATTGATGTATATAATTAAAAGAGGTTAAATACTTATTTTACACTATAAACACACATGAGAATACGTGCAAAAACCTTTTTTCTTTTCAAAATTATATTAAATATGATCAATAAAAATATTTTATTATATGTTCAATTAGAATATGCTGTAATTTGAATATTTCTAAATGAAATTTATCGAAAAATTTAAGCAAATATCGATTTATAATACTTCCTCCGTCTCTTTTTAGTTGTCACGATTTTCTTTTTAGAGTCAAACGATAAGAAATTTAACTAACATTTTTGATATTTTTTTTAATCATATTGATATGTAAAAAAATTGCAATTTATAGTATTTTTCGTATATTTTTGAATATCTAAAATTTTAGTTTAAAATATTAAACTAATGTAATCTAATTTAATTTTGAAAATTAGTTAGATTGAGTTCCTGAAAATGTAATATGACAACTAAAAGGGGATTGGGAGAGTAATAAATAAGTAAAATACTTGTTTATTGTAGAACAAAGCAATTGGATAGATTGGTAATGATGTGAAGATGATGGAGTTTTAGTGGTGATTATGCAATCATAGAAGGCACACCTTTTTCTTTCTTTTTGTGTCAACTTCAATAATTAGCTATTCATTAACCACTAATTTAACTTTAACACTCTAATTCACCTGTCATGTTTTGATGACTGGGTCAAAATGTCTCAAATCATGATTTAAAATAATTTCATGTTGAATAATATTGATTTAAATTTTGTTTGAAGATATAATATAAATTCTCAAGTTGTTTATTTTACGAGCATAATTTTTTTTATAATTTATGAAAATTATTATAACTTTTCAATTCTTATATGGTCTTATCAAATGAGCAAAAAATATAATTCATAAACAAAGTATTGAAATATCTTAAAGTACCACAATATTGAATTACATATCTCCATATTCTTTTTATAGAAGGAAAATGATTCAAAACACACTTCAACTTGATCGAAATTGTTATTACACACTCTATTTTGGATTCATCATACCCACATACCCACATATGTATTAAAGGGTGATATGCACTTGTAGCCACCTGAGACAGAGACATGATTTACATTGAGGGGTGTCAAAATATAAAGTAGTAAGCACACAAAAAATCAACAAGATAAATTTTAGAGAAAATGGTCAAATGCCCCCCTAACCTATATTCAGATTTTCAACTACACACTTTAACTTTACACAAATCCTATCACCCCCTTGAACTCTTTAAGTTTGATATTATTACACCCTTAAAACGTCACAACCACATTTATGCTGGCCGGTGAAAACCACGCGTTGACAGGTGGAAATTTTATTAATTTTTTTTAAAATTCTTTTTCATGTTTGATTTATTGTCTAGTTAAAGGTCACAATGCCAAAATTTATGGATGTATTTTGGATATTCAAATTTGGAACTTGTTGATAACATAGATGGTTGGTAATTATTTGAAGATAAACATGATGAATTCGACTGAGTTCATGGCTAAGATTTTTAGATTTGAAGAATAGTCGAAACTCCATGGAAATCGATGAGCTTCCATATGAAATTATTGGATCTATATTCGTCATTTGGGAGCAACTTTCGTTGATGGTTGGAAGAGTTCTGTATGGCTGAAAACTGAAGCTCATAGTTTAAACTGTGAAGCACCAACTAGAAACCTCCATTAAAGATAGTTCAAAAGCTTGAGTTCGAAATTCGATTTGCCACAAACGAGCTCCATTTGAGTGGTTAATATATCAAAGGAATCAAAATGGCGAGAAAAGCTTATATTCAGAATTTATAGGCGGTTTTGAGAAGAATTTAGGTGATTTTACATCAAATTTTCAGAGCAATGGGCTGAAGAAGATGAAGAACGGGTGTTACATTTTTTTAGATTTGTAGAAAAATGAGCAGCTATTAAAATCAGTTGAGGAAAATTTCTATGGATTTGTTGAGTATTGAATATATATGATGAATTTTTTTCTTAATATTCAAAGTTTATCGAAGAAAAACAATTGGGTATCCTTATTCAAGCTTAATTTTGCTTCGATTTGAAATATTTTTGGTACATAATTCTTGATTGTGGAAACTGGTGGGTGAAATTGCTAATACGATTTGTGGTGTACGTAAGATTGACATAGTGTTGGCGATAATTTCAAAATGGTGATGAAATTTGATGCTTGCCATATATGTTGCATCAAGTTGCTATAAAGAAGAAAACAAATTAAAAGAGATAAAAACAATTAGGATAAAAAGGAATAATAAATAAAAAATATATATTTATGAAAAAAATATTAGAAATAATATTTTAATATTTATTTTTAGTCTTCACTCTCTCAAGGAGAGTGAAATACACTCGCTTTGCCAAGTAAGCGTTTAGGGAGATAGAAATTTCAATTTTAAAAAGTTCAAAGGGGTGATAGGATCCCCGTGAAATTGAAGTGTATAGTTGAAAATCCGAATATACATTGGGAGGGGGGGGGGGGAGGATTTGGCCATTTTCTATAATTTTACTACTGAAAGCAAAACATAATTACATTGTCACAACCGTACTCGACGCAGTTTCAACTCTTGAAATGTTTTTACAATAGCACTAGAAAAATAGAAAATTAGGCATTCCCGTTTTCTTTTTTTGAATACATCATTACAAATATAAATAAAGACATATTTTTCTACATAAGTAGTCCAAACAACCATTGTTGTTGTTGCCATGACTGCGACGGAGATTGGCGACGACCGACGAAGTGGACAACGTCACAACAAAGTCAGCGACATAGTGAACAGAGACGATTTTTTTGTACTCTTCCTCCTCAAAACCTTTGATTTTGAAATTGGGGATTTGTTTAATCCCTAGACTCTAAATCGCTAAAGTATTTTTTTTCTTTTGAAAAATAAATTATTAAAGTCAACTTAATTTAAGTCAATCGATTACAAATTGGAGGAAAAAAATGCTTCAATTTTTTTAAATTTAAAGACAAAAGACGCTTCTAGTTGTTTAATTTTTTTAAAAAAAAAACGTTAGAAAACTTAAAAGCCTTAGCCAAGTTCGAACTCCAAATGCAAGGGCCAATGATGAAGGAGAAATTTTGCAGCCCCTCAAATACTAGGCTGGCCTATCTTGTGTTGAGACCCGACCCTAACACCCGAACTAGAACACGAACCCAACGACTGTTCCAAAATTCGACCCTGATATCTGACTCAGGACCTGATCCAGACTTCTGATCCTGAAATATTTTTCAAGAATATTTTTTTAAAAAAATTTGATGTGATGACGGAGGGGGAGGGGGGCTGAGGGGGTGGCGGGGGGTAGTGTGATATAAAAATGAAATTTTAAAAATTTGAAATATTTTTCAAAAATGATTTTTTTA
>JAJOOR010011562.1:0-27965 GCA_036250505.1 Solanum acaule | reverse complement strand
TGGATATGGATTAAAATTGAACGGATGGAAATAAGGTGAAAGTAAAAAAATTCAAGCCCCCCCCCCCCCCACCCTAATTGATACGACAGTTGTGGAACACTAATGGTTGGTTATGGAATCATGGTTTAACTCGTGCAACTCAAAATGACTTGTCAAATAATTCCTTTCTTACAATTGGTTAGACAAATATTTTTATTTAATTGCACAATTTATTCTTTGAATGGACAGATTTTTTTATTTTTATCTTTAGTATTTTTTAACTTATGTTTAATAGGATTTGAACCGCAATCTAACTTGTGTACTTACTTGAAGATATTTGATCATGTTTTAAGGGGTATTTATCAAATTAAATTTTAATAAATTTATGTGTTCTAGCAAGATCATAAGTGTTCTAATACAAATGTGTGTTATCTATTACCATTCAAATAACCAGTATGTTTCTGATATACTTCCATTATGCATATAATTTTTTAATCGTGAGTTCTTTAAAATCTGACTAATTTGAACTTTAACCGAAAAGTCATATCCTATCAAATTCAAATATATCACTTAAAGCCTTTATTTATCACTTTTGTTTTCCTTCGAGAAGAAAAGCCAGACAATTGCGTCTCAATTAAGTTATTTTGGGTTAATAAATTAAAGATGGTATAGTTAGGACCATTTCTTGCCTTGGTTAAAATCGAGGGCGAAGCTATAGTATTAAGTATGAGTTCAGATAAATTTAATATTTTTTTCTTAATTTTTATATTTGAATAAGAAGTTCACTAGAAATATATAAATATTTATTCCAATTAATAAAACGATGAAATTTCAAATTCTGATTTTGCCCCTAATTAAAGTCTTGCATTTTCTTCCTATGTAAATTAGCAAGATGATTATCAACAACCATTGTAGATAGTGATATTTTCTTGGAAAAATTACAGAAATCCTACCTTTTAATTTACTTATTATCATTATCCCCTATAAGTTTTACAAATATCCAAAATCCCTCATTTTCGCGCATCAAATTAATGTATCAGCGCTTATATTATTGTATCTCGCGCACCAGATTAGTGTATCATGTATAAAATATACATCAGATTAGTGTATCATGTATAAAATGTAATGTATCTTACTTAACGATTAATGTATCTCGCGCATCAGATTAATGTATCAGTGCTTATATTATTGTATCCGTTTGAGGGATTTCTATAATTAAACTTTTAAGGAATAGATTATAATTTTCCCTTAAAAATATGTGATTTTTGTAATTTGCCCTTTTTTTCTTTCTTAATTAGTGCTAATTTTATCTCCCATCAAGTAAAACCACTGAAGAAACGTTTGATTTTGCTATAATTAGTGGCAAAAGAATTTTCAATAAAAGGATTTCTTAAATTTATTGGAACTTTTAGTGGATGACTTATTATTGTTGGAATTTACTAGATGAGTTGTTTGTCTCCAAGTCAATTTATTAGTCTTTTAAGAATGTCGGGTAAATCTGCTCGTCTGCAATAACTTGTAAATTATGTAAAAGTTGTAAATCACAATTGACAAGTTTAGTGCAACAAGCTAGATTGAGAAGACTTTGGTAGAAAAAACCAATCTCTGACCTTTCTAATGAGATATCACATGTTGCACCAACTCAGTCACCTTTATAATTTTAATAAAAATATTTAATAACTTCAATCACATGAGCAATTTTCTAAATTCTATAGCCTGGAATATTTATTTAATACATTTACAATTCCTATTTTCTTTATTCTTCTAATATTCTTATTGAACATAGTCCCCATTAAATAATATTGAGTGCATAAAAAATTTTAACCACATATTGAGTGCCATTAACCATGGAATATGATGATATTTTCCTCCTTGGTGCTGTTTTTGTCTTCCACAATAAAAACCATTAGATATTTGTTGGATCTTAGTGGCAAATCAATTTAAATTATCAATGTGAACTATGGTGGATGGTTCAAAATCTTTTTATTTTTAATGAGAGATTTTAATTTGAGTTTCTAAAATAAAAAATATTCAGTTGACAGCACTGCCTCCAAAAATAAATTCTACATGTAATACGTGAATCTTAATTTAGTTAAACTTCAATACAGATATAGAATCAAGTATTATGTAACATGTGAATAATAATTTAATCGATTTTTCAATACAGATATTATACACCAAGTGAAAGTATAAATAATAATTAATTTTTCTAATATTGATAAGTTTTATTGAACTTAGTGGATGACTATGAACGTTGAGGTCTGGTCCAATTTTTTTATTTTTTATTTTTATTATAATATACATTGTATTGTTATTTGTTTCATGATGTTTATTAATTAGTTTATTTATTTTGCTACCTTTTGCCCCAAAAACAATGATAAAGTTTGGAAGAAAGTCAACTTATTTAATTGTAAAGAATATTCTATGGTCGATTTCTTAATTTCTTTTCAAACTTAATTGGTGTATTTTAAATGTAATATACAAAATTTTCATAATTAAAAAATGCATAGTCAAAGTAATAACATTGTAATCTTTTTAAAAAAATTCTAAGTTTATCCATCCACCTATGTCTACTGTCTCATTAGGATGTTTATTTCATTATTAAATAATTTGTATTATTTTCTATTTAAGAGTTTCAAATATATATTTATATTTCAAACACATATTATTCTTCTTCATTAAAAGCGTAAATAAAAAAGTTCAACGAAAAAACTTGTCTTTTATCAACTTCATAAAAATAAATACATAAACTTTTAATTTGATTCATATATATATATATATATATTAGTGTAACTAATCATAATTTTTTATATTATGAACGAATAAAATTTAAACTCTCGTGAAAAACATGATTTTTCTGTCGAATTAGATAGGAAATAAAAGTATTTAAATTACTAATTTGAAAATATATATTCCAAATGTCAAATGTTGATTGGTTAATAAATTATTGTTAAAGGAAGTTTCCTTAAGATAGTGATACCCACCTTAACAAAGCCAAAATGTTCTGCTTTCACACTCCTTGATTTTGTTGTTACTTTTATTGATAGAAGTCAAGGGGACACCTTGTTGAATACTTATAAAAGATCGGGACCAGCCGGAATTAAGATTTAAAATTTATATTTTTTTATAATAATAATTTTAAATTTATAATTAAATGTTATAAAGTTTAGGTAAATATTATTGAATTATGTGAACAACGTCCCACCTAAAAAGTAAAAAAGAAATGGTAAGTTAAAGAGATAATAATCAAAAACACAATTGAATTATCAATCTAGCACTAATTCGCAAGAAATACTTTTTAACTATTAATCGTTTTCTTTTCCTACTGAAAGTATCATCAACTATGTATTAAAATGCATATACTTGATTACTAGGCATACGACTTTACGGAATTGAATTCGGGCGAGTAGAACTCCCAAAATTGATCTTGGCATGAACATGTATTTTCTAAGTGTTGTTGGTTGAAGGTGTGTTGTGAAATAGGGTCTTGGAATTATTAAAATAGCTCACTGATTTCGTGCAAGCCGCTGGGGCGGGATTTCTGCCGCCAGGGCGGGGTCGCTGTAGCGGGGTGGGTGCCGCCATAGCGGAGCAGACGCGTCTTAAAGTTGGAAATAAACCCCAAAAACATTTTATTCTGTAATTTTCAAACTTGAGAGCTAAGGAACGAACCCATGGCTTTTTCTTAACAGTTTTCCACCATTCTTGAGGCTAAAGGTAAGATTTTAACTCCCCGAATCCGTTTTTCCATCTGTAGAACGTAATATAATGGGTAAATATCGATGGGGAGGGTTTTGATCAAGAAATTATGGTGGAAAAAGCCCTAATTTGGATAGTGGGATCATGGGTATGATCTAGGGTTGTTACAATTGTTAGTAATCCGGGTAATTAGTGATTGTTTATTGATTCTCGTATTATATTGATTGTTTGTAGACCAAGAACAAGCGGAACGAATCCGGAAAGGGAAGGATCAAGTTTCTTAGGGTTTCAAGCTTGTTTCGAGGTAGGTGATGATTGTGATTCTATGATTGTGTGATGTATGTTTGTTCTAACTTCATTATGATACATGTATGTATGTGAATGCTGTATTATTGATCACATTAATTGTAAATGAGGATATATGAATGATGATTGCCATGCATCATGGCTTGATTGTATGATTATGAGAATGTACTTTGTGATTGTGATTGTGACTTGTTGAATGGATCGGGTGTTGTGTTCCGACACACTAACTTGGATCGGTTGCCACGTTCCAGCATAATTATGGGATCGATTGCCACGTTCCGACATAGTCTCGGGTATCACATTTCGATATGCTAACTGTTTGGGTTTGAGTTCGATGAGAGGACCAATGAGTTGACATAATTGTGTATCTTGAGAAACGTGAATTGTACCTTGTTCGTAATTATTGATAATATTGTATATGTTCGATATATGCATGTGATTATATTGTTGTAATGACTTATGTATGTTACACTTAGTGGGATAACCGTGTGATTCTACCAGTACACTGTGGTTGTGTACGGATACTGTACTTGCTCTTTCTTTGTTGAGTATAGGGTATCTTCAAGCGGCTATTGACAGACCTCGCTTAGAAGATCAGTGATCGCCGATCGAATTCAAGGGTGAGCCAATTCTTCCAGGCTGTCATGAGTTCTCTTTATGTTTATGTCCACATTTCATATGTAGATTTTCTAGTTGGTTATTAGTTCATTAGTTTGGGGTTGTAACCCTTCTTGTTTAGACTTTGGTTCATTTGTTAGAGCTTTGGTACATTGACTTTCAGGTTCTAGGCGTATTTGCGCATTGTTTAGTTGTTAAATATTTTTGAAGTTTATGGGAACTTCAGTTTTTAGCCATTTAACTTGCTTTCGTAACTTAAATGCTTTAGTTTTTGGGTTAGTTACTTGGTTTAGGTTGTAGTAGTGGTTCTCCCACCGGAGGGTTAGTGTGGGTGCCAAACACGATGGTCTGGATCGTGATAACTAGGCGATAATAATTTTAGTAGGAAAAGAAAATAATTGGTTATAGTTGGTCTAGTGAGCTTCAAAGTGTGTTTTAGTACATAGATGGTTAAAGTTCAGGTAGGAGAACATAATATGATGATAATTCGAGTAGGATAAAAGAACAATTGATAGTTAGAATGTGAAACTTGCGAAAAAACAATAGTTTATACATGTTTCATAATAGAGTGAAAGTTTTTACAAAAAATAATATGAATTTGACTCAAAACAAACAGTATCGTAATTTATAAACACGATTTACACGCCCTATGTTAATGCACCAGGCAACTTGTTGTATATATTTATTTTCTATATATAAGGCATAAGTGTATGTATTGTATAAACGTGCTCCATCACTAAAGTTAAATATGATGCGTTCACGTAAATATTGTAGCTAAGATATAAATGAACTTGAAATTTTAATTAGTTATAATAACTTAAAATTTATACTTAAATCACCTAACCATGGCAATTATTTTGTAACATTTATATGTTTTTTTTTTCTTATTTGATGTTTGATATTCATTTATTAAATTCGAATTTAAATCCCGACCATATTCTTCAAATCCTAAAGTTCGACAAAGTTTTTTTAGGCTTAAATATTCTTATCTTAAATCTATCTCAAGTCGGACACCCATTCTCTTGAAGATGTGTTTCAAAAATTCCATAAAATTTTGGATATTCATAAAGAGACCAAAACATTAAATATTGTCTCTCACAAAGCATTGAATATTCACATAGAGATCAAGACATCAAATAGTGTCTTTCACAAAGCAAGGTGTTGCCTGACATTGCTGTCCATCAAATATATTATAAGGAGGTCCATATATCATTATATGTTCGAGATATACGTTAGTAACGACTCTCGAATCACATAAAATATTTAGAAGAAAAGAATCAAAAGATAATTAACAAAATACTATATCCACACATATTCATCACAAATTTGTTGCAAATACACTATAATAAAAATGATTCAGTTCCTAAAATTTGAACTCTAAAACCTCTAATTAAGAACGAACGTATAAAGTTCAAACTTATTTCATCCATCAACATCACAATAAATCAATACGCAAAATCCTCCGCTCCTTTTTCTTAAAGGGAAAAAGAAACAAAACCCTTTTGTCACATTTACCAATTCAATGTTCAAACTTTTGACTAATTAATTATCATATATACCTTACGTCACCCTAATATTTTTTGCCTACATCATTATATTTCCTTTCAAGCAAATACTCATATATTATTAATCAAATTGTCTCCTCCTCGAACTAATTTTCACATTATTCAATTAGACTATCACCATGATTCACATGTTCTCCTCTCGAATAAAGTTCCACGTGATTAACTATTACGATTCATGAATTAATTTTCAAGATTCATTGTATGTCACTTACGTGATTGAACATGCATTTATAATCCGAGCGTCACATTATTACTCCGCCATTTTCATTCTTTTCTTGTTGAATTAGAGGCTATTGTGTACATAATTAAATAAATCAAGCTTAGTCTAAGAAGCAATAAATATTTTTTACGTAAGAAAATTTTAGAGACTGAGAAATTGATATATAATGGCAAACTATAACATTTAATTGCACAATTATCAAATAGCCTAATTTTTTCCATTTATCTATTTTAATAGATTGGTTTTTAAATTATCTCCTTAACAATCGAACTTATGTTTAGTGGGACATAAGTTTTTTAAAGGTATAAGACATAATTTATGAAATATTATGATCTACTTAAATATAAATTTATATTCCGCAAAAAAATTTGAGACAAAAGTGCAAATGACCTATCTAAATCATTACGTATAAGGTCCACCAATCTAACTTATTTTGTTTGAATGCACCTTGTGATTGATAAAGGAAGCTGGATCTTGACTTTTTTTTTTTTAAAAAAAAAAAACTAATCAGCTAGATAACGTTTCGAACGTATAGACACAAATAGTCGTTACCGTATAGAAATGTGTCATTTTTTTAGATTGATTAAAATAGAAAGTATGTCATATAAATTGAGACAGAAGAAATATATAACAAATGTATAAGTTTGTGCTAATGTCATTTGGAATGGTGAGATTGATCCACCCTTAACCTTAGGTCTCGAGTTTGAGCCTTGAGTATGGCCGGAGAAAGTCCTTTTGGAAGCGCCACCCAATGACCCATGCAATGCACGATTCGAGTTTAGTCGGGGCTCTAATGTGGGCTCTGAACACCGGATAGAAAATCAAAAAAACAAAAAGATTACGACCCACTTTTGCACGCCCATGGGACAAATCTTAGAGCATTTTACTTGGGAAACATGTCATTCGTTTTAGATCGATTAAAATGGAAAGAGTGTTATATAAATTAGGACAAATGAAATATATAACAAATGTATTATTATGTTCCGAAAAATCTCATAATTTTGGGCTAATGACATCTAAAGTGGTGGGACTACTCCACCCTTAACCAAATGTTTCAGATTTGAACCCTGGATAGGAAGAAAATCTTATTGGGAGAGCCGCCACCGCCCCCCCTGAATGCATGACGTGCGCGATCAAGATTTAGTCGATGTTCCAATGTGGGATCTGGACACCGGTTGGGAAATCGAAAAAAAATTGGATTACGACCCACTTTTGTACATTTAGATATGGGCTAATTTTAGAATATTTTACTTGGGCTGTATATAATGGACCCAAAAGACCAGATCAACAAGTGGGCCAGCCCAGGGGACAAATTTTAGAACATTTTACTTGGGCTTTATACAACCGACCCAAAAATTCAGATCTCCAAATGGGCCGGCCCAGGGGACAGATTTTAGAATATTTTACTTGGGCTATATGTAATGGGCCCAAAAATTAAGATCAACAAGTGGGCCGGCCCAGGGGACAAATTTCAATCGCTCGCCTTCATATTTCTCATAAATTATGAGGGAGAATATTTCAATTTATTTTTTGCTATCCAAATACAAATGTATCATATAAAAATGCATCAAAGATAAAATTACAAGGGAATAACAAAGAAATAAAATAAGCAAATTATAATTCATACATACTTTCTTTACATTTTACCAAACTATTTTGTGAAACAAGGGTTGGATATTCAAGAACCAAAGATATTTGTGACACATACGTCAAACGTAGATATAAATTCAAGATTTAGAGGTGTATATAATTATGAGGAAGCAAACGTACAATTTTCTTAAATCAATCAAAGTCGTTTCATAGATATGTATTATAAGGTATTCTTCCTTACCAACTTTCATTTCTACGTAAAATCTTAGGTTTAAAAGATTTTTCTGTCAATGACACCCTTTGACAAAGGTAACTTCACCATTGACAATGAAAAGATCGAATCTCAATAATCACGACAAAAATTTGAATTCATATACGATCCATTAAATTTAAAAGTTTTTCAATTTCAAATTTCAAATCCAAAATTTCTAATCAACCGAATCATTCGGCGTGCCACTAGCTAAGTGGTCAACTACATGGCTAATGCCGCAAGGAATGATACTACTCCTGCGCCAGGTTGGCCCAGTGCATTGTGTCAGCGCTAAAATATGCAGAAAATTTGATACGTACGTTAAGTTATATAAGACCAATTTAATCATCATTTTTTTTTAATATATTAAAAATCAGTGTTTGATTATAAAAAATTTAAATGCAATTTGAAGTTCGACAAAAAACTTGAAATTATTTTCAACTCTGATTTTATAACTACAAAAATGTTCGACCTGCTCTGTTCCGCTCCGTCGCATTGTCATCCTAGCACATCAACATGACTATGACTAATACTAAAGTATTTGGTGACAATTGACAACAATATGATTTTTGTTACATTAATCAGTATGCTACTTGACAAGTACAGCTGTGCCAGTTGTATGAATAATGAAATGTTATATATTGGCTTATTTAATTTTTTTTATAATAATACTAACACGTCCAACAAAAAACGATTTTTTTTTTTTTAAAAAAAGGAAGAATTTAAACGCATATTCCATTTTGATTAGTGCCATTTGGATACAGCTTGCATCATTGGCAAAATATTCTTCATGCAACTATCAGAACGGTAAAAAATTCTTCACTCTTAATTAAAACTTTGAATTTAAATTTTTGGAGTATAGGTTTTTCTTAGGTAGATAATTCATCCACATTCTTTTTTCTTGTTTAACTCGTAGATATTTGAAATTTACTAGATTGATTAATTCATATTTACATCGAATATGTTCAAGTTTTTTAAGAAAGTTAAACACTTCATATCAAAAAGTAGGGCGTATCTAGTAAGGGTTCATGGACTTTTTGAATCCTGTTTGACGAAAATTTACATTGTTTATTTATGGTTAATTTTTTTTAATGAATATATTATATATGTTGAACTCTCTTTAATTTCTCTGTATGTTTACTTCTTCATATTTTGAAAATCTTGATGAAATTTCTGGCTACACTGCCGCCAAAAAGTACTACATTCATTAAAATCAAACATGAAATGTTCGGTTAAAAGTGAAAAGTATGTCGACTGTCCAATATTTGGTAGTAATATCTACTTCATAATGTGTGTTTTGAATTATTTATGCTTTAATTTGATGCGTTATTGTTAATTTTCCCGGCTAATAAGTTTGATTTAGAAAGGTTTATTTAATTAAGATTTGGAAATTGTGTTTTTAAATTATTGATTATTGAAGATACCCTTTAGTACTTGACTAAATCAAGACCAAATCTGGGAAAATCAACGAAGAAATAAAAAAATAATAAAAGGGATAAAGGGTCCAAATTATTATTTAGAATTTTCGGGAACTACGTGTTTCGCTTTCATATGAGAAGAAATTAAAAATATTATAACAATATGGATTCTAAGAAATGGTTCGTAATATTTTTATTTTTTGTTAGTTGTCTCGTTTGGATCTTTATGTATGATTTTTTCGTTAGGAGCGCTATTTATAGAAGTTGATCATGTAACACGTTAATTCAAATTTATTAGTTAAATTTCAATGAAGATATCAAATACCGAATAAGAGGAAAAAAAATATACTCTCACTATTCCTATTTACATGTCATCCTTATTTAAAATAGATATTCCTTAATACTTATCATCACAAAATCAATGCATAAATTACATTATTCTCCCTATTTTTATTTTTGAGAGGTATTAGCCTTACATATACTTTTTGAAAAACACTTTTGTGTTCATTTATTGAAAATTTAACTTCAGAGAACACTAATTAAAGATACAATAATAAATTTACTTAGTTTCTTAAAAAACGTAAATTCTAAAATAATGACAACTAAATAAAAACGAGACTATAGATTATTGCATTTAATGTGTATCATCGTACTTTTGTTTGAAAATGACACTAATAAACACCTTTCTAAAAACAACAATAATGTTTACAACTATAGAAAAGGCATGTCACAACAAGTTTAAAAATTCATAATCCCTTCGTCTCATTTTATATGTATCCCTTTCTATAAATAGTTGGTCTATAATACTTGTCATTTCATAAAATCAATGCATAAATTACCATATTCTTCCTTTTTTACCCTTGTAAGTTATTAGCCTTGAAAATATACATTTGATCAACTTAGAAAAACTAAGTAAATGATTCATGTTCATTGGTTAAATTAATTTATATTCATTGATTGAAAACTTGAGTTCCAAAATAATTAAATAAGGATAGAAGGGTAAAGTTACATTATTTCTTAATGCAAATGCAATGTAAAAAAATGACATATAAAATTAAAACGGAGGGAGTACTAATTTATAGTGCACTTGGGATTGTAAATGACTCATCCCACGTGCATTATTTGATGAAGTCACTTTTTCTTCTAATGATCGTTACCTTCTTTTGGTGTTGGGCCAATAGAATAATGAGTTATTCGCTTTAGAATCCTATTGTTTTAAAAACAAAATGTCAATTGAGATCAAACTCTTTAATTAATCTTTTATTTGAACTTAATTTCATGTTTTCCAAGTGCAAAATAATATATATGTAATATTATATTAAATTTTTAGTAAATACTATATGCTGCAGTTTGCACACCAAATTTTAAATCAAGATCAAACGATTTTTTAAAAAAAAAATATAAAACTACATCAAATCACATCTAAATAAAAATGATCTAGTTAATCAATTATTTGGTCTTAGATCGTTTTTAATCCTATTCATAAACATCTCTACTGAAAACTATATAGCAATTAATATGCATATAGCAGTAAATACTCATATTAACTATTATTTTTTTTATTCCAATTTTTGTAGCATTTTTCATTTTTTAAGAGTTAAACAGTCTAATTTTGAACATAAATTCGAATATTAAATCTTTTAACAAAATTTATATATGCGGAAACTATCAATTAAAAGTATCTAAAAATATATGAAAAAATTACTGCCAAAATAATTTTATCTGAATCTCAAAATTTAAAATATGTCATATAAATTAAGACAAATAATTAGAAAGAGTATTTTATAAAAGACGTGCGAAGTTTAAAATGGACAAGTAAAAATCGAGGGAACACACTTATATAAGAAAATGGACAAGTGAAGCATATTCTTTCTCTAATTACACCAAAATCCATTTCCCCCTTTCGAAATATAAAATTACGCGGTCTCTCACATTATTTCCTTTTTTTCCTCCTTTCATTTCTTCCCTCTTTCTCTCTCTCAGAGTGTTTCTCTCTCTCCTTCTCCTTCCATGGTGATTGATCTGAGAGAACACTGAATAACTTGCAGAATTTCTCTTTTTCTCTCTCTCAGAACTAGGGCATTGTTTTGCTTGCCCTAGCACATTTGAGTTATCTCTCGCCTCGCAACAGACAGGGAGATTGGAGATATACATACATATATCTCGTAAAAATTTGAAAAAAAGAGTATATTGTGTAAAAAAATGGTGACGGTTGATTCATTTGATGCGTTTTTGTTTAATGCTAGCAGAGCATTGTGTAGTCCTCTTGCAGTTTTCATTCAGATCCAGGTATGTATTGTTTTTTTGGCTGCTCGTTGCTTTTACGTTTTTGATTAGCTGTTTTGTTTGGATAATGAGGAATAAATTGCTTATTGAATGTTCTTTTTCGGATTTGGCACGGTTCAGATCTAAGTATTAGGCTTTAATTTGGCTCAATTTTTTTTTTGTTAATTGCTTAAATTTAGCTTACGATATATTTGTTTGATGAAGAATTTCATTGCGTATATATTGCTGAAGTTTGAATTTTCAAGTTGCAAATTGTATGATGCTGCATTTTCACGTTAAATTCCCATACTCCACTTGTAGGATTACACTGTGTATGTTGTTGTTGTTGTCTGTATTCACGGTAAATTGCAGCTTGGAAGTTTCTTTTCTTATGCTTTTCTGTTAATTTATTATGTTTCTCTTTAGGATTCAGAACTGAGTAATTTGAAACCTTTTTTTTTACCCTCATTGGTTGGAATTTCTTATCCGGACGTGGAAAGTGTGAGGAACATGATCTTGTTACTTCCCTTTCATTACAAATTCTTCAGTAATCAATAGTTGGAGAAGCTTATTTGGCAAGAGCTTAGGCTTGTATATTCATATGGTTTGTCATTTAAGTAGATTTTTTTTGAAGCAATTAATAAGCTCGCATTTTCAAAGACTCCACAGCTATAACAGAAGGCTTTGTATGCCCTTGCTACGCATGACTGCAAGAGGTTGCTCTTCAAAAATCATTTTGTACAGCTTAGTCTTAGTGATAGAACAGAGAAAGAATTCGACAAAAGTAGCTCATTTGTGCTTGTAGTAGCTACAATGTCCTTTCATATTGGATTTAATAGGATAAGACTGATAGATGGATAAACCAAGAAAGTGAATACCTACGATAACATACCGAACAAGGCAATCGTTATAATATGAAATCTAACTAAGGAAAAAGGGAAATTATTAAGGTGCAGATTGCCGAGTGAAATGATTTTAATTTGTCAAGTCATGCTGGCTTATATTATTAAGTGCATGAAAGCTACTACCTTCTTCCCAATTTATGTGACCACTTTTCGCTTCTGGAGATTCAAACTATGTGAACTTTGATCATATTTTTTCATCATATTGACATGAGAAGAACGACAACTCATAGTACTTATCACATAGTTTTTGAATATCTAAATTTTTATTTTATAATATTAGATTGATCTAATCCAATTTAACTTCAAAGATTAGTCAAATTAACTCTCGAAAAAAGAAAAGTGACACATTCTATATCTCGTTGTTTGGATGGGAATAAAAAGGTTTGATATGCTTAAAGACAAATGAAACCAGTTGTCTGTTAATGTTTTTTTAAATATTTACTGTTAATGGTTCAAGTATCTTGGGTCTTTAGTCCAAGAAAATGAGGAGATTGACAATGTTGTCGCACATCGTATTGGTGCGGGGTGGGTGAAATGCAGGATCTCTTCCGTTGTCTTGTGTTATAAGAATGTGCCACCAAAACTTAAAGATAAGTTTTATAGACTGGTGGTTAGACCGACTATGTTGTATGGGGTGGAGTGTTGACCAGTTAAGAATTCTAATGTACAAAAGATGAAAGTTGCAGATATAAGAATGTTGAGGTGAATGTGTGGGCATATTATGGGAGATGAAATTAGGAATAAAGATATTCAAGATAAGGTGGAAGTGAACTCCGTGGTGGAGAAGATGAGCGAGGTGAGACTAAGATGGTTTGAGTATGTGAAGATGCGTAGATGCCCTATTGAGGAGGTGTGAATAGTTGATAATGGTGGGTGTGAGGCGAGGTAGAGTTAGGGCAAAGAAGTTTTGGGGGAGGTGATTAGACATGAAATTCCGCATCTTCAGTTTACTGTGGACATGACTGTAGATATCAGGGTATGGGAGTCATGAGTTAGGGTAGAAGGTTAGTTGAGTTGAGCGCTATCTCGCTTTTCAGTGGGATAGGCTTGGTTGTAGTTTGAAGCACCTTATCAGTTACATCTGTTTTCACTTTCTTACGGTAGTAATATTATTATTCTCTTAGTTTCTTGTCTTCGATTTTCTGTTACCACGTGTGTTTCTTGTGCGTTAGTTATTGGATTATTTTACTATTTTTAGTTTTTTACTGGATGCTTCGTACTACTTTCCTTTTGTTTGCCATGTCTTCTTCATTTCTGTATTTCCTTTCTCAAACTGCTTTGAAATGCTTTTCTTGAAGCTAAGGGTCTATAAGAAACACCCTCTCCACCTCCGTGAAACAGGGGTATGGTCTTCATATACCCTGCCCTCCCTAGACCCCACTTGTGGTATTTCACTGAGTATGTTGTTGTTGATTGTCCGCTAATCAATGTTTTGCGATGTGTTTCACATGAATAAATCTCTGTGCATCTGCTAAACTGCTCTGCGTTCTATCAGTGTGTGTTATTTAATTATTTGATCTGTTACTGACAAATTAAGAATACTATAATTCTCATCACACTTTTCTACTTTCCTGTCTTGTTTCTTTATCTATTCTTCTGTTGTTTTTATGGGACTTTGTGTCTGCAGGGGTGTTTAATCATCTTAATCCTGGCTCTTGGATGGGCTTTAGCTGCTTATGTTAGGTATGGGATCTTTTAAATCTATCTTAGAGTTTATGGTGGACAATTATCTTTGCTGATTATTTATAATCAACTTAGGTAATGAATGGATTCTAAGATTAGTGATTTTCATGCAGCTTTTGGTTTCTTTTTGCAGGGGCAGGGAGATTCGACGGATGAAGAGTAGTATGAAAAGTGGAAATAGCTTTGCATTCCTTACATTGGACATTAATGAACTTGAGCATTCAAATCAGGCCAATTTGCCCCGAGTCACAGTTGTAATGCCTTTAAAAGGGTTTGGCGAGCACAATCTACACAACTGGAGAAGTCAGGTAAACGATAAGAAACCTTTTACCTTGGAGTGTTCTTTGATTTTTCAATTAAGCTGTGTACTTGACGTTACGCTACGGTTTTTTTATGGCATCTTCTCAACTTGAAATTATCTCAAGTTTGCTGCCTAATTTCTTCCTTGTTGCTTCTGAGAAGCCTGCATTACTACATAATGGACTCAGTCACATATTGTTGTGTCTTTTAGTCTTTTTTGTGAAGTTCTCTACTTTTTGTATACGGGCATGTTTGCCCTTTTATAATGAAAAAAATATACTTCATAAATAACAAAGGTAAATGCTGTCTTCTAGCTCTCCATTTGGTATCTAATTTATATTCATGTTATTTTGGACGTGCAATGAAAACCTTGAGTTACATGCTTCATTTTTTCTCACTTAGTTCAGATAATTTATAGTCTGCTCGGTCTGCTTATGTTCCCTTTGTGAATGGTGCAGATCACGTCTCTTTATGGTGGTCCTCTGGAGTTCCTTTTTGTGGTTGAAAGTACCGCTGATCCTGCTTATCATGCTGTGAAGTGTTTATTAGCGGATTTTAAGGTGTGGTATTAGGGATTCTTTTGTGTCCGAAGAGTTGGTTTCTGTTTATATCTTCTTATTGCACACTTCTCATGATATTCGTTTTCTAATTTGAGCAAACGAATATCTCCAAAATTGAAGAGTTGGTATTAGTTGTTGGTTTAATCGTTTGCCTTTGATTTGCATAGCATATTCAGCATTAGTTTGATGTTTACTATCATTTTAATTTGAAAAGCCTAATATTCTTTGAGAAAGATTTTGCATAGCAGTAATATTCATTACAATATTTCACGAGAACTGGTTATTGCCTTTGAAACTGAAATATAGGTTTTGTGTTGACGTCCTTGTTATATTTTCATCATTGGACCGATCTTTGTACCTTTTCTTTCCCTTCTCTTGTTATTATCTTTCCTTGCCTTGAACCTCTCATTTTGTTCTTCTACTTTGTCTTTCTTGGAATTTATGTTCAACAGTCGCATGTTAATTGGAAATCGACAAAGCAGAGGCATGAGAACAATTTGAAGTTTGCAAATAAAGGAATTTGTGAAAACAGTTTAAGACTTGTGATAAAACTTGAAGGGCATAGAAAAGAGCAAAGAAGCAAAATATCCTAAAGAATAAAAAAGGAAAGAAAGAAAGAAAAGGAGCATGGAAGAAGAATTAGAGGAGGTACTCTAACCAGGGGTCTCTTTGAATCAATATTTAGTCGATGGCTGGAGCCATTGATATTTAGTTTTTTCCTAGGATGATAAGCAGCTACATTAGGAATGTCATTATTTTAAAGAACCTCCAAGGTATTCTCTCCTTTCCCCTCTCTCTCTTTTGTGGGAAAGTAACCGGATTTTCCTATCACCTATCATATCATCTCTCCAGAAGAAACAATCTCTTCCGCGTTCTGATCATTAAACTTGTGCCCAAATCAAAAGATGGTCATTGTTATTCGAAGGATGGAAGTATTTACCTAATTATGTCTTTGATATGACATTTTCCTATGTCATGCAGTTATAACTTTTACCTGTCTGTGTGTCTATGTCAAGCTCATGTTGCATGTATGCATTGCATTCTTAAACTCATTACTTGTTTCATATTCTGCATGCAGGATGCTGTTGAGGCTAAGGTTATTGTAGCTGGTCTGTCAACAACTTGTAGTCAGAAGATTCACAATCAATTGGTATGCATCATGATTTTATTGTTTACCGTTGGAAATCTTGAGAAGCTTTTTTTTTTTTGTCCATTTTTCTTTATATTGATGAGGCAAACCAATCCTTACTTCTTTTGGAATGGAGGTTACAGTCATTTTTATTGCCATTCTTTGCTTTTATAAGATGGAACAATTTGTTTTAGCAGAGTTCAATGTTGTACTTTACTTATTGATGCATGAGTTATAAGAGATGATACTCTAAACTTATCATTAAGAGAACTCCCATTCAAATTAAATAATTTAATAAGCTCTTAAAATTTCATGGTAGGCCGAACAAACTGATGAAAGGGAAGGCAATAAAGCAAGTAAATGGCTTTTTGTTTCAACTGCCTCTAGACTTCTATAGGTAAAGAAAGAAGTCATCTAGCTGCACGAAAATCCTTCCTATTTCTCTCTGATTCTGTTCTCTTTCGCTCTCTTGCTCTTCTTTCCAATATTCAAATTATGGTTCTTCAGCTTTTTGTTGAGGGGAAATTTGAATCATTGTTCCTTAGAAGAGTCAGATTGCAGCCAGTTCTTGTTCAAGTTTATATAACCCATTTTGATGTGACTGATGGACATGGATTTAAGAGGAGGGACAATTGTGGCACCAGTTTGTGAATCAAAATTTAATGTTTGAGTGGTCGCTTAAGATAGATTGTTTTATGAACTAGTACTTCTTTGGTCTTCCTTACCTAAAACGCCGGTGTTTTTTGCAGGTTGGGGTGGATCAAATGCACAAAGATACAAAGTATGTCTTATTCCTTGACGACGATGTTAGGTTGCACCCTGGGTCAATTGGGGCCCTTACTACTGAAATGGAGAAGAATCCAGATGTAATTTCTATCCTGAAGCAACCTTTTTCTCTGGCACAGCATGCCAGCTCGCTAATAAAATCTTCATTTCATCTGTTTGGTAGAGATGTAATATTTTGTCTTTATGCTTGCCAGATCTTTATTCAAACAGGATATCCTCTTGATTTACCATCTGGAACTTTGGGAAGTTACTGCATTTATGGATATCACATGGTATGGTGGCATTTATGCCCTTTTCTCTATATTTATTGTCTGTCAAGTTTGTATTTTTGCTTCTATTTTTGGTAGTTCATCTCTCTGTAATGTGGAGAGTGATTTTAGACTAAGATGGTCTATCAAATATTGGTTGTACTCTTTGTTTACATTAAATGAAAGGTGTTAGATTAGTACTTTGGTCACTCAGCTATTTGTTTTTAGTTTTAGATCCTGGTCGACCCAACTTGCTTGGAATTGAGGCTTTGTTGTTGTTGTTGTGCTGTTGGTTGGAGTTTTTATTTTGCCATAATTTTTTTATCTCAAGTAAAAGCTGTAGTAAAGACTTTATTGTTGACACACAAATCTTTCGATGATAGCTTGAAGTTATGTAGTTTGCGCTCTTTGTTATATTAATGTAAATTGAAGTCAGATACACTATATCTATAATTGGTTTTTTTGAGGCTCTTTTTGTGTTTATTTCTTGTATGGGCATGGACTCTAGCTTCTAAATGATGTTTCTTGGCCAAGTTGAATCTTCTCCTCTAACTCTGATGGTTTATGAGCTTCCTATAAGATGTGGGATTATGCGTCTATGTTGTCTTTGCATGTCTTTAGTGCAGATGATTTGCTTTATAAAGAATCCTTTTTAACTTAGTTTGTAGCTTTGCTGACTTTCTTTACCTTGTTGGTTCATTGCCATTTATTTACAGCCATGTTCTATGGGATTTGCTACTGGTGGAAAAACATTCTTTCTGTGGGGAGGATGCATGATGGTTAGTTTTTACCATCACATTTGTTCCCTGTTTCATGAGTTCATCCACGTTCTCTATTTGACAAACATTTTACTTATGTAGCATCTGGTTACAAGTTATTTTGTACCTTTTTAATTCCAGATGCATGCAAACGACTTTAGAACCGACCGCCATTGTGTAGTGTCAGGGCTTCGAGATGGGGGCTACTCAGATGACATGACTCTAGCAGCTATAGCAGGTAAAGTTTACCTCCAGTTTCTCAATTCTAAATAAATATTACGGCACAAGAGTGGCAATGCAGCTGGTGCGTATCCCCCTCACTGCTGTTGTGATAGCCGAAATTCATGGAAAACAGAATTTTGAGTTATTGTCTTATTCTGCAACTTATGACATTTTAAGAATTGTCCTGACTATACTTCTCTTCACCTGCAAATATGTATAATGATCTAGTCTTCTCCTCTGAACTTTTGTCTTTTCTCTTTTACGTAGTGATATTCTTGTCACTGGATGATATTTCTCAGGACATATGTAACTTAAATAGTTATGTGCATTTTTTTGTTGCAGTGATTGTTTTGGTATAACTACTTCTGTTGATTTTATAACCCTCTTGGAGATGAATATTGGCCCTCTTATAACCACTGTCACTGTGGTGCTGTGGTACTTCTTGTTTTTAGCTTTAGGTGCTCTAGGGACTAGTTGTGAGATATGATTCTTTGCACAATCTTTCTTTTTGGTGGAAAGTATTATTTCTTAATCCTTTTTTGGTTTTTGCTACTTTTTCTAGGTGCACACAAGAGGCTCATTACATCACCACCAGTTGCAGTCTTTCCACATCCTCTTGCAACTGATCTTACCTTCCCCAGGTTTCTGAAAAATAGATTAAAATCTTTTATGAAATGTTGATATACATGTGATAACTGTTTGCTGTTGGCTCACCTTATACTTGTGTTTATGTGTAGATATTGGAATTATTTGAGGAAGCAAACATTTGTACTGGAATCATATACAACAAAGGTTAACTGGATCATGAATCGGGCTTTATTTACATCCCACTGTTATCTGTCTTGGGGTTTTGTATCTCCATACGTCATGGCAGGGATTCATGTGGCAGCAGCACTAAGATATTATCTTAAAGAAAACTCTCTTGAGGGTACAGTCATGACATGTAATGGTGAGCACATTTCTCTTGTGCAAGTAGAAGTAGAGTGCGTCGTGGTAGGGTCACATGTTTTTCCTTTTCCCAGAACTATTACATACTGGAAACCTTGCCATGTCCTCATTATTTTAGTATAATGCTGATATGATTCTGAATCCTGATATTCGACTGGTTATTTACCAGTATGCTATTCCCAGTAGTTGGAATTACTAGATCTTTGTTTGGGTGGGAGGTGCTTCATGAAATGTTAAGTAGCTCATAGTTGTTCTTGAAAATCATCTATCCTATTATTAGTTTAGTGTATTCCTCTTCTCTAAAAAAAAATCTGTTTATGCGACAGTAGAACTAATATTTTTTATTTGGGAACGGGTCACACGATTTCCAGTTATTGCTTCTTTGGTTGCATATTTCTCCCTCTTAGATGCACATATTTTTTGTACTTTGTCAGGGTTGTTACTTGTTGCATGCCTTGCCGTATGCACAGTGATTGAACTCCTTTCCATGTGGAACTTGACAAGAATTGAAGTTCACTTGTGCAATATGTTGTCTCCCGAGGCACCTCAACTGTCACTTGCTTCTTATAACTGGTGTCTTGTAAGTTCATTTAGACTTCGCCTATGAACCCAACAGTTTATTTCCGTTTCTTCCCACTTACCTTTGAAGGTTTGATATTTTTCATGGACTACAAGATTTCTGCTGAACAAGTCTTGCTAACAAAAATAAGATTAAAATGTAGGTACATTTGCACTTGAATTAGATAATCACAAGTGGTTAAAATGTATTGGTCAAGCATTTTATTTGTTTGTTATATATTGGAAAACAAAGTATTCATATAGTCAAGCCTGGCTAGTTCAGAACTGAGGAATAAGCGTTGGACCAATGTGGTTTAAAAATGATCAAGATTTCAGTATGAAAATCCTGTATGGTCCTGTTTGCTCTTAGTTTTTTTTTTATCACAATACAAGTCACTAATGTTTAATTGTTTGATGTCTTACTTGAGCAGGTATTCATTGCAATGCTGGTTGACAATTTTTTATACCCACTATCTGCAATGCGTTCTCATCTTTCTCAGTCCATCAACTGGTCTGGCATCCGATATCATTTGAAAGATGGGAAGATATGCAAGGTATCCCTTCCTAAGGCACCCTTCTGCTTTCAGAGCAGCATAATAATCTTTCATATAAATCTGCTTGTTCTAGAATTCGGAGTTCTCTTTATCCCTCAGACTAATTACTTCAAAGAAAAGCTAGATGTAGCAAAGAGAAATGTTTTCTACTGTGTTGAAACGGAACACTTTAGATACTCAAATTACTTCCAGACAGTTTCATATCCAGTCTTGGTCTTGCACTCACATGTACTAAAAATTCGAGTGTAAACCCCAAAATCATGTTACAAGTGTAAGGTAGGATGTTGAGTCATATAACAGCATTCCAAACTCCGATTGTCCTTGGTCTAGCATCTCATGATTATACCGAATTGTCTGGTGAAGAAAATTAAACACGTCATGAATAACAACAACGGAAACCATCATCTCTCCCTTTTTTCTTTTGCAGATTGACAGACACAAACATCTGGTTCCTAAAATTACAGATTTGGCAGGAAAAGATTTGCTTGGAAAACAAGGATCAATACCTAAGGTTGCTATTATTAGTACATTGTCCAGAACTCTAGCTCAATGGAGACAACCAAAGAAATATAACATTTAGATAAAGATCCAATCAGTGGTAAATTATGTGATTCTTTTGCTCCCTTGGTATTAGTGACCAAGGATTTGCTTCACCAATTTTTTTTTTGGGGCTTTTTTATCCCTTCTGATCTTAAGGGGTACATCATTGATATAGGTTGTAAGTTGTAAGGGTTATTGGTTCTGGCTATTAAATTCATCACTTCATTCTTCTCACTAAGGTCTACCATGCTTTTGGGCTGGTCTTTGTAATTGTAATGTTTATTTGTAAAAAATTAATGTCCATTTCAAAGTTAGTTTAAGATTGTATTTTGGGTGGTGGCTGACCAATAGATAACAAGTGTAAGGTTATGTTGTTTCTCAGTATTTAATTTTATCACTTCATTCTTCTCATTCTAGTGCATGTTCTGCTGAATTTTCTAGTTCTAATATTATTATTTTTTTTATAATTTTTTGTATATCTATTCACTTCGGAACTAGTTTTATTACACAACGTCTGAAGTTAGGCTTCACAAATTCTAACTTCATCTTGAAATTTTGGTTTTTGAAATGTTACTAACGCAAGGGAGAGGAATGGTGACTTTTGCTTGAACTTCAGGTAAATATGGTTTAAGTATAGCTATAACTTCATTCATATGAAATTTCTAATGTGAGCATATGTATACATTTGAAAAAAAAAATTAAATGCAAATATAAATAGTATCGTTATAATAAATTACCTGTAAATTTTTTATTATTTTGGTGCAGTAAAAATATCAATGAAAAGAGAAAGGCATAATGCAAGTGAGCTTGGAATTCTCAATTTGTTCAACGTGTTGTATTCAATTCAACTATTGAACTTATCATATCAAAAATGGGGAGGAGATTACAAAGTGAGAAATCGAGAGTTCAGGTAACCAATTAATTGAGCAACTAAATTAGTTAGATATTTGGGAGATCATGACGACAAAGAGGGCCAAAATTGCCATTCTCTAACCATTTTGCAATACAATCTTCATGGAACACATGTGAACAAGGTGTGCACATCACATTTCCCTCCTTCCCAAGCTCTTCAAAACAAATCACGCAATCATCGCTCAAATTATTTTTATCAACAAAACGTTTGACGAAGAACATTATACCAACGAACACCTCCACTTTTTTACGTCCATGATTAGACTCATCAACAACAATGCCATATATTTTGTCTATCACAGCATGGATGATATCACTACGATAATTATCTTCAAACTCCTCTCCCAAATCCTCCATATTTTCTTGCAAAGCATGATAGAACAAGTCGTATGACATGTATATAGAATGATAATATTCAAGATGAAGTGAATCAGCACGAGCATGTCGATAATATTGGTACAGTTTAGGTTCATTGGGAGGTTTATACCAATATAGTTCATGTGTATCAAGGTGAAATCGAATTGATACAAGTGGTAAAGAAGAAGAAATATTGCTACGATCTTTAGTAATGTTTAATTCTTCTTGTGGTGTTTCTATTTGACTAAATACTACACAAGCGTCTGAGGAGGAACGATTGTTATTCAAAATAGTCTCCATATATTTTTTTTTTGGATTTATCACTCGATATGAGAGAAGATGGTTGTAGTTGTAGGTAGTAACTTGTGGTAATGGTGCGGGGGTTGATGATAAATGAAAATGGATGTGATTCAAAACCTCTGGTTAAAAATAAAAAAAATAGTTGAAAGTAGGAAGTGGTCTCAAACAATCTTATGTGTTTATAAGAGTTGAGAAGCAAAAATCCTAAGCTAATTCGACTAAGGAACTCGATTTAAATAAGGAAAGAGTTAGTTAATTATGTTCTAAGAAAGATCCAAAAATAAAATTATTATAATGACATAAAATAAAAAGTAAAGCAAATATATACCTTTTCCCTTTGGGAGATGGATCATATCATAAAAATTAGTTAAAATAACGATTTTTTGAATTATATAGACGGACCGTGAAATTTTATTTTTAAAAATAAGTAACATTTTTGGATTTCTAACAGAAAAATAAAATAAAATAAAGTTTTTGGTATATTCCATTCTAGCCATATGGTATGTATATAAGTCCAAATTTCAAAGATCTAATAAATTAGTATCTTATGAATTATCTTATTCGTTGTATAAGTCAAACACACAATTACACATCATAAGCAACCGAATGACCTCAATCTAGGTGAATTGAGGTTATTAATTATTATGGCATGCCTTAAAGGCTTAAAAATTTAAACTGAAATAAAAAAATATTCAAACTGATTAATCAATAATTGAACTTCAAGAATCCATCCAATCCAATCCATTCCAAGCTTCTTTAAACTAAGATTTGAATTGTAATTCTCATATCCAATCTGAACGACCCAAACCCCAACCCTAATTGAGGGTAAATATCAAAATTTGACAATATCCCAAATCTACCTTGGTGTTGCATCGTATTATAACTTCAAGAAATATATTTAAATGGATTTGGAATTAGAAGTAGAACTACAAGATTTTTGTTGAACATTAGCTATTTTTGCAAACTTAGAATTGGAAAATTCCTTGAATGGATTTCTCTGAGCACAAAATAGAGTGTTTAGTTGAATATTCGTTGGTGTCGAAATGGAGCACCAAGAGTGGCTCGGAGCAATCAAGCTCAGAGAGCACTACTGGGCGGTGGCTTATCGTCGTCCATTATCTAACCGAAAAGACACTTCCCTGCATCCGATCAACTCATACCTCCCAGCCCTGTAACTTCAACTTAGACTTAGGGCTGGCCTTGCCTCATTCTTGAAGCTACATTCTCTTCGTATGAAATTTCTAATGAGTTGATGTATACATTTAAAAAAAAAAATTAATACAAATATAAATAGTGTCGTTATAATAAAATACTTGTAATTTTTAAAAAATTATTTTGGTGCAGTAAAAATATAAATAAAAAATTGGGGTTGGGGAAGAGAAAATGGGAGGATTACAAACAGAGAAATCGAATCTTTACTAACAAAATGAAAGTTCAGGTAATAAAAAAAAAAAAGTTCAGGTAATCAATCAATTGAACTACTAAAATCCTCGAAAAAAGTGAAACCCAAAAAACTAGCTACCTAGGAAATCACAACGACAAACTGGGCAAGCATTGCCATTCTCTAACCATTTTGTAATGCAATCTTCACCTATGATATAACGGATGATATCACTACGATAATTATCCTCAAACTCCTCTCCTAAATTCTCCATATTTTCTTGCAAGGTATTGTAGAACAAGTCGTATGACGCATATATAGAACTATAGAAGGGTAAATATTCAAGATGAAGTTATTTGACAAAAATAGGACGATAATATTGGAATTGTTGAGGGTCATGGGGTGGTTTATACCAACATAGTTCAACCATACGAAGGTGAAATCGAATAGATAAAAGTGGTAAAGAAGAAGAAATATTGCTATCTTTATTAATGTTTAATTCTTCTTGTGGTGTTTCTTTTTGACTAAATACTACGCAAGCTTCTGAGGAGGGAAGGCCGTAATAGAACATAGTTTCCATATTTATATATTTTTTGGTTTCCTACTAGGTAAAGCAGATGGTAATGATAGTTGTAGGTAGTAAATTATGGTAATGGTGCGGGGTTGATGGTATATGATAATGAATATTGTGATTCGAAATCGAACTAAATAATAATAGTCTCAAACGGTCTTTATTATGTATTTATAAGAGTTGAGAAGCAAATTCTAAACCAATTCTACTTAGGAACTTCGAATTTAATTAGGAAAGTTACCAAAATAAAATAAAAAGTAAAACAAATACCTTTTCCCTTTGGGAGATGGATTATATTTTTCTTTTCAATATTTCTCTATATTATTTAAATGTGAACGACAATCCTCTTGAGCAATATTTTTTTATTAAAGTTGGAATTTTTTTTTAGTACAAAGAAAATGGATATTTTTTTAACTAATTAAAAACGTATTTCAAATATTTCTGAAAATAAAAAGCATAATGTAAGTGAGCTAGCGATTCTCAATATTCAATGTGTTGTATTCAATTCAACTAAAAAGGAATAAAAAAATTGGGGTTGGAAAAATAGAAAACAGGGGGGAGATTACAAAATGAGAAATCGAGAGTTTAGGTAACCATTCAATTGAGCCACTAAAATCCCCATTCTCCCTTTAGTATATACTTTTGAAGAAGAAAAAAGTAAAACACAAAAGTCTAGATATCTGGGAGATCATGACGACAAATAGGGCCAGAATTGCCCTTCTCTAACCATTTTGCAATACAATCCTCATGAAACACATGTGAACAAGGTGTGCACATCACCTCTCTCTCCTTTCCAAGCTATTCAAAACAAATCACACAATCATCGCTCAAAATATTTTTATCAACAAAACGTTTGACAATGAACATTATACCAACAAACACCTCCACTTTTTCACGTCCATTGTTAGAGTCATCAACAACAATGCCACGTATTTTGTCTATCATATCATGGATGGTAGAACAAGTCGTATGACATGTATATAGAATGATAATATTCAAGATGAAGTGAATTGGCACGAGTATGTCAATAATATTGGTATTGTTTAGGTTCATTGGGTGGTTTATACCAATATAGTTCACCTGCATCAAGGTGAAATTGAATAGATAAAAGGGGAAAAGAAGAAGAAATATTGCTATCTTTATTAATGTTTAATTCTTCTTGTGGTATTTGAGAAATTTGTACACAAGCTACAGAGGAGGAACGGATGTAATCCAAAATAGTATCCATATAATTTTCTTTTTCGATTTTCAACTCGATATGAGAGCAGATGGTTGTAATTGTAGGTAGTAATGGTGCGGGGTGGATGATATATGAAAATGGATGTTGTGATTCGAAACCTCTGATTAAGAGTTAAAAAAATAGCTGAAAGTAGGAAGTGGTCTCAAACAATCTTATGTGTTTATAAGAGTTGAGAAGCAAAAATCCTAAACCAATTCGACTTAGGAACTCGATTCAAATAAGTGACATAAAATAAAAAGTAAAGCAAATACCTTTTCCCTTTGGCAGATGGATTATAAGGTATGATAATGGAAGCCAAGGCACATATACGAAAGGGACGATAATGGAAGCCAATGCACATATACGAAAGGGGACGATAATGGAAGCCAAGGCACATATACGAAAGGGGACGATAATGGAAGCCAATGCACATATACGGAAGGGGACGATAATGGAAGCCAAGGCACATATACGAAAGGGGACGATAATGGAAGCCAAGGCACATAT
Organism: Solanum acaule; assembly: GCA_036250505.1. Taxonomy (NCBI): domain Eukaryota; kingdom Viridiplantae; phylum Streptophyta; class Magnoliopsida; order Solanales; family Solanaceae; genus Solanum; species Solanum acaule. Next base: position 1,617 of record JAJOOR010011562.1, on the reverse strand, counting down.
ACGAAAGGGGACGATAACTTGGGTTTCAAATCATGCTAAGCTGATTAACACAAAAGAAGACGACAGTACAACTGAATTCGGAAAAATCAGCAGTGCAGAGCATGATAACAGGGCAACAGGTTGTTGTAGACACAAGTGATGATTTATTATGAGGTAGGCAAGCTCCTCGAATTTTTTCATCACATGAACAATTCGTTATAAATCAATTGATGGAAGTAATAATTTATATTTCTAGATCTCCGATGCAGAAGTCATCAATCATCTCAAATACTCGCGTAGCATGTTGCGGCCTGCAACAAGAATGTGACCACGATTTGAATGGTTAAAACAACAGCAAACAATGAAACTTCGATGAAATAAGGCAATGAAGGAAACACAGAACCACAAATGGAATAGGAGCAAGTATGATAGGTGATGACATAGTTAAGAGGCTACTTTTAAGTCTCTTATATCTGGGAAAAGAAAATAAATTTTCCCGAAGATTGCAAGGATATGAAGGACTTGACGGAAAATCACCTGGTGTCAAGCCATAAGGGGTCATCGGAGGGATGGTAGAGCAAACAGACAAATGTGGATATTGTTTTGTAACCATTTACCCCCTAAAAGATTTTTTTCCTACTGTAACTGAATTAGTGGAAGATTGAGCCGAGGTCTATCGGAAACAACCTCTCTACCCACAAAGGTAGGGGTAAGTGGTAACGTCTGCATACATCTTAGCCTCATCAGACCCCACTTCTAGGATTACACTGTCGTTGTTAACTGAATTAGTGGAAGAAGGATATATTTGACAAAGGCTTACCCATAGAAACCTTCAGTTGAATCATCACCAGCATGATCTAGGATGGCATCACCCCCTGGGTGTTCTTCGACATACGAGGTAACATCAAACACCTAAAGACAGAAAAAAGCGGAGAAGAGAGTATATATTACGAAAAGAATGTGACCAGAAAATGTTAATATTCCACAAGTGTAAGTAATGGTTTATGTGGTCAAGTAGAGAATCAAAAAGACCTTATCTTTGATAATAATCCAGCAATCAGTTCTCTTGTTATGCCGTGCAACTTCAGCTTTGCTATATGATTTGACTGCCTTTAGTTCAAAAAGAATATATCACAAAAGAAAGAAAGAAAAACAATCAGCATAATCACAGAACACAGGGAAAAATTTAAAGGCAAGAAAGATTGTACAACTGCGGATTCACAAGCAATATGCACAAGAAAATAAAACTATTAAATCGGTCAGTTATGAAGCTTTGTGCAGTTATCTAGCAAAATAATTCGCTCGCAAGAAATGACTACGATAGATGCAAGACTTGTCAATTGCTTTAAACACCAACACACAATTTATTGTTCTCAAAGGACTTCCCTTCCTTTAAGGTTTATCCTTCGTTCATAGACACATTCCACCGTCCCCTCACCCCACCCGGCCACCACCACCATACCCAGTGTAGTACCACAAAGTGGAGCTTGGGGAGGGGACAGGGTGCACACAAACCTTACCCCTACCTCAGAAATAGAGGCTTGATTCGGCTCGAGGGGGGGGGGGGGGGGGGGGGGGGGGGGGGGGGGGGGGGGGGGGGGGGGGGGGGGGGGGGGGGGGGGGGGGGGGGGGGGGGGG
>JAJOOR010011561.1:0-38396 GCA_036250505.1 Solanum acaule | reverse complement strand
AGCCAATCAATGAAAGTCCTTGGAACCAAATCGAAAACCAAATTCAAATCGTGAAGTAGAATTAGTGTCGCCGACGTAACTCGTGAAGCCGTAACATCGGAGAAAATAAGGATAACTAAAGTCGGAGCAAGCGTATCGCCTAGCTAAGGCGCAATCTATCAGACTCAAGTCTGCTACACCAGTCTACAGGGATCTAAGTCGGCCGAGCGACGTCGGGGTAAAACTAAGGCCTATCGGATCCGAATCATGTATTTCTAAGGCAAGCCCTAGTCAAACCTAAACTAAGGACCAAATGCTTCAAATAGACAAGAATTAAGCATGAAAGCACTCCACATAGCGATGAGGGTCTATTAATAACACAAAGAATGCTCACAGTTTCTCGATAATTCCCGAAATAGGGCGAAAACATGATTTCTTAACACCTATGCAAGATTCAATAACAACCCAACCCAAAGCCCAACTAATCAATGTGCATTCACATTCTCAAGCTCAATCTAAGAGAGGGAAACCGTAGCCTACCTGTAGGCCAATCACACGCAATCCAAAATCACTTCTTCGGAGCTTTCCCTTTTCGAACGTCCTCAAAATGCTGCCCCGCTATCAAAAAATAGAATCACAACGTTATTACAGTCGATTAGACACCAAAATCACAACAAACGGAGACGGGTCAATTTTGGAGTCAAAACGAGAATCGTGGGACCCGCACCGAACTGTCCGAATTTGACTCCGTCAAGACACCCTAAACAGCACCCCAAACTCGTGGTCCAAAATGGAACACAATTTGTTGCTCGGGAACAACACACTACCAACATACAACTAAAACCCAAATTTTCTCAAAAATTAGAAATGGGACAGTAGTGAATTTACCAAAAACGAGCGGTCTACAGTAAAATCTGACAACACCACAATGTTCTCCTCGAAAAACCACTCAAGATAGCCTTAAAAATTCCCAAAATCAAGCTCACAAAAATGGTGAGGCAGCAGGTATTTTATGAAAATTACCTCAAACGGGGACTCCAAATCACTATCCGAGCTCACCAACACGTTGTTCTCGAAAAATCTCACAACTTAGCCTTTTGAATCACCCAAATCGGTTGAGAGATGAGAGAGAGATGAGGGTTTGCAGTTTTGGAATTTTTGCTAGTTTTTCTGCATTTATTGCAGAAAATCTGCAATTTCCCAAAAACTAAAAACTCCGACGGGGTGCTCCGAACTCGTTCGGAACCCCGTGCACGCAAACGAAATATGCAACCATACCAAATTCGACACTCCAGACTCAACGGCGCATTCGAAATTTCCATCAGAGGTCATTTCGATAAGAAGTGGGTCCCACTTCTAAAAGCCATTTTAAGTCAAAATCCACAAAAGGGCTCGGATAGATATCGAAAACCTCCAGACATAAAAGAAGGGTCAATATAGACCAAACTCGACATTCCGGAGCTAACCACGCTGACGGAATTCTCATCCGAGCGCGTTTACTTAGAATGTTGACCAAAGTCAAACTAAGGTTAAATTTCAAAGGCTAAAACGCCTAATCTCACTGACTCACACTGAAAACCTCGAGAGTCATGTCAACCATGCTACTAGCCTAAAATGACCCTTCCGGAGCTGATGGAATCGTCAGAATTGGATTTTGATGTCATCTTCTTGAACTTTTGATCGAAAATGATCGTTTAAGGTTCATAAGCTCCGAAACACAAAAACTCGCACCAAGACCAAACGAACGACCAGGTGACCGAACTGTCTGTCCCAACAAGTCATAAATGACTTGGGGTCGCTATAGGAACGCTCTAAACGACACACAGAAGGCAATACACAGAAATGACCATGAGGGTCATTACATTAAATTTTGTTGTGAAACTTTTTAGAAGCCACAACTATATGCATGTAAGGCAACACTTTTTTTGGTTGTAAGGCAACACTTTTTTGGTTGCGTTAAGTTAGTTTTTGGCAACAATATATTATGTTGTTGCAAAAACTTTTCGCATCAGCGTTTATTACAACAACTTTTTTGTTGTTGCAAAAAGTACTTTTAGCAACAGTAACCAATATATGACATCCAAAAAAAACTTAACCGTACTTGTATTATAACATAGAAATTGTCATCGTTTACGTTCTTGTCTCCACTTGTAGACAGGTTTGGTTGTTGGGTTAACAAGCTCTTGTTCACTAAGTTTGCATTTTCTTCCATCTTTCTGGTTAACATAGAATGAATTATTCTAAGATCACCATTTACAATCTTTGAATACAGAAAAGATATAACCTTAAATATACCTGTAATTCTTTCTGCATTGCCATATCCATGTATACTTTCTCTAAAAGAAATAAAATAAAAGATTAATGCAATTCCCATAACCAAATTGGATCTCACACTTTTGCACATAGCGTTCAACAGTGACGGACCCATGATTTTTGTTCAGGGGGTTCAAAGTATAAAGAAGAAGTTCAGGTAGTAATGCAAGTGCGCCGTGAGCGTAGTAGCCCCTTGGCATGCTCTTTCTACAAGAACCATAGTTATTTCATTGGTTCTTAAAATAAAGACTAAACTAATCAAAGATATCGAAGACAAAGATACATTGATAAGAATTTTAGCGGATCGACTGTATTACATAAGTTAATTCCTAAAACGAGTGAAAATTAAATGATTAAAAAGGGAGCGAGACGGGGAAAAAAGATATTTACCTTATCACGCTAAATTTAACTTACTTTATCATACCATATTAAACAATTCTTTCTACTTTTATCATGCTCCATCGAGCATTCTTAAAATTTCTTGTGTTTTTATACATTTATTTTGTAATGTTTTTCTTTAGTTTTCACTTTTTAAATATTTTAAATTAGTATCCATTCAATCACATATTACTATGAAAATCATCAAGATTCTCTAAAAGTGTGTAAGTATAGAGTTACAAATGTTATAAATTTATAATGCATATTCAGAAGATAAATAAATAGCATCGTCAATTTTCTTAGTTCATATAGTTCGATTTACTAGGTTAGTCATAATTTATAAAAAAAGACAAATAACAAATAAATCAAATAAGTTTAGTTTCCATCCCTCTAAAATAGAATAAAAAATATAAAAGAAATTTCATGAATTCTATAAATTAATATTTTTAAACGGATGTTGACGATATTTAAGAGTCTTCATTCAATTACATCTAATTTACCTTTTTTTAAAAAATAAATTATATTTCCATCTCAATTTCAAGTTAAACATAATTCTATCAGTTTTTAAAAGAATTTTTCAAGTTAGTATATGAAAAAGAGTTACGTTGAAACAACATGAATAATAGATATAAAAATAATAAAAAATAAAAATAAAAAGAATGTATCTAATAAATTTAAACAAAAACAAATTAAAAAGAAGAAATGGAATAAAATGAAAAAATAATGAAAACGAAGAAGAAGTCTAAGCCCAAAAGTCCATTTTCCCAAGCATTAAAAAAAGAGGGAAAAAATGTTGCCCATGAGATTTGAACCACTTATCCACTGAGTCAAGCCTATACATATTTCCATCTCAATTTCAAGTTAAATATAATTCTATCAGTTTTTAAAAGAGTTTTTCAAGTTAGTATATGAAAAAGAGTTACGTTGAAACAACATGAATAATAGATATAAAAATAATAAAAAATAAAAATAAAAGAATGTATCTAATAAATTTAAACAAAAACAAATTAAAAAGAAGAAATGGAATAAAATGAAAAAATAATGAAAACGAAGAAGAAGTCTCAGCCCAAAAATTCCATTTTCCAAAGCATTAAAAAAAGAGGGAAAAAATGTTGCCCATGAGATTTGAACCACTTATCCACTGAGTCAAGCCTGTACATTTTTTTAATGGGTTCATTTTAATATATATACCCATAAAATTAGAATTTCACGTTATATATATAATGTAATTTTTTGACGAGAGGGTTCGGGTGAACCCCCTAGGGTCCACCTAGGTCCACTTCTGAGTGGGGTCTGGAGAGAATAAAATGTGCAGAGACCTTACCACTATTTTGTGAAGATAAAAAGACTATTTTCGAAAGATCATCAGCTTAGATATAACAAATCGAGATACCAAGAAGAAAAAATACATAAATAAGGAAGTAAAAATACATATATGAATTTTATTTTAATAAAAAAATCATTTCAAGATCAATTATTTTCACTTTCCGTTGAAAAGGGTATTTGTGTAATGGAAGAAGTATATGTGAGACATTTTTTTAGCGAGGGATAGCTCATCACTGAATGGCAACGATGAGGGGTTGAATCACTATTTTTAATTAATAAACCAATAATCGTTGTTCAGTGTGTACCTACCATTATTAATAATTCATAGTTCATATTATCAGTCAATTAGCCAATAGAAATGAAATGATAACAACTACTCCCTCTGTCCCATTTTATGTGGCACTTTTTGGATTTCGAGATTCAACCAAGTTTATCTTTGATTGTAAGTTTTTCATAGATCTTTTAAACATTTTGAATTATCAATTATTGTGACTTATAGTACTTTTTACATAGTTTACAAATATATAAATTTCATTGCAAAATATTTAAAGATTTCATGTGCAAATTCGCGGTCAAATTTAAACTGTTTGACTCTCGAAAAACGAAAAATGCCACATAAATTGGGACAGAGGGAGTATTAATTATAATAATTAGGCAAAATTATTGTTGTTTACCTACCATTAAATAAATTATTTATGCAATTAGTCAGAGCTGATCGATACATACACTTTGATTGTGCCATTCAAAACTCTTAATTATCTTTTGATCTCCTTGTACTAGACAACAACTTGTGGCAGATTGAATTCGTAATCATTCGCTACAAAAAAACACCTAAATTGAGGGGATTAAAATTACATGTTTTAACGGCCAGTAACCCCCACAATTTAGTGTTGCGGCAGTTGAGAGAACTCCTGCAATTAGGTGTGCCACAATTAAGTCTCGGGAGTTTTGGACGAACCCCTGCTACCATTAGAGGGGGCTTATTACTGGGGGTTTTGAACCCACAAATGTATATCTATAAAACTGCACTAAAATATCTAGGAGTCAAAACCCCCCAAATCATGAATTTTACATTAAGATTAACAGGAGTTCTAACCCCTGTAATTTATGAACATGTAACCTTCTAGAGCATTATGCTAGAAAAATTCTTTTTGAAATATTAATGACTAATTAACAGGTACATCATAGTCAAACCTAAAAGGGCTTATTAGTATTAAGAAATAACAAAAAATTTCAACAAAAAAATATATCATAAAGTGTACTATTAGTTTTACAAACTAAATTGAAACATAGCATTCACTTCAACCATTACGATTACAAGAAACTTCAAATCACTACAAAAACTGTCATTCGCTAATCTTGCTTTTATTGATGAAAAGGGTTCACTAGCATCCATACTCAAGAAATGACCTGCAACTATTCATGGAACTTCAATGATTGTCACTACGACTACTGTCACTAGCATCATCTGTCTGCAAAGGAAAATACACAATAAGTGATCTGATAAATGCTCTCACCCTTCTTTTGTAACCTCTTTTGAATGCAATAAAATGATTAGGACTGAAACCTAATCCAACCATTATGGTGATTTATAAAATAAATACTTATATATTGTATGTCAACAACAGTATGTAAACAAATACTAAATTCTCTACTATGAGTGTCAATACAAATGCCAATCATAAACAAATAGGTCAATACTAACATACAAGAATATGCAAAAATATGTTCTGGACCTTGCTACTTCTTTATTGCACATAATAGTAAAAGAATCACAAGTTTTTATCTTGCTCTTGTATTAATCCAGACTAAACAACACTCCACAAAGTTCTATAGACAAATACTCATATTTCCACATTCTTTTTTCCTAATCCAGACCAAACAACACTCCACATTCTAAGCTCCAGAAGCAATCCTGGAAAGTTTTAGTGAACTTGACCTTCTTCAATTTTAACCACATTTTCTTTCTCATTTTATAACTTACATTCTATTGGACTTGTAAAATGCAGATCATGTAAAGTTGAAGCAAATAGAAACAATTACAAGAATGTTACGTCGATAAAATATGAAATAATGCAAGCTAACACTAAGCATGTGAACAACAATACTAAATTCTCTATTATGAAAGTCAATGCCAATCATAAACGAATAGGTCAATACTAACATACAAGAATATGCAAAAATATGTTCTAGGCCATGAGTATTGCCTTGCCCATAAAACTTTGCCAGAAATAAAAAAGCTAATCTCAGTAGATATGTCACTAGAAAACACAGTGGATCCAAAAATGGCTGCAACTAAACTAACATACCTGATATATAGATAAGGTCATTTAGGAAGAGAGAATGTAAACATTATATTTACCATTGTAGGAGGAGGAGCAAATAACCCCACGAATTGTTTTGGTAATGTCCCTTCTTTCATTATCATATATGACTTGAAAGCAACCATCATTTGATTGTGAGAATGTAACAATTTATTGTAGTTCTCTTGGCAATTGGATGGACATGAAACACTCGAAGCATTCATACTGCTGAATCGAGGTCTTGCTTGGTTAAAAACTCTAGTGGGAACAACTCCTAATCCCAAACACCTTACCCTTCTAGAATGCTCTTTTCCTAGCACTTTGCCAACTGCATCATCTGGTGATATTATAGACTCATCACGGTGCTTTGACTCAAAGTTTGCTGAAATTTTTCCTGAGTATAGTACACATACAGAACACATTATCAAAATGTTAAAAAGTAATTGAGAACAAAGATGTATTACCTAAATATAAGCAAAGTGCATTCACATATTCCTGAGTTAGGTATTCACATACTCCTGAGTTTGGCATTCACATAATAGATTTTCCTGGGTTAGCCATTCACATATTTAAGCAAAGTACATGCACATATTCAATCAAAGTGAGATATCAGTAGTTAGGCATAATTTTAAACCATTTACCCAAGCAGGGATTTTAAACCATTTCAAAATGACAGCACGCTATACTAAACAAGGCACAATCAAACTGATTTGAACAATAGCAATGGAGAAAACATTAACAGAGAATCTTAGGTTTAAAATAAATAAGAGACCAAACATAAACTGCTTGGCTTAACTTGTTAGTAGAAAAGGGACAGACTTGAAACAACCAAGGAACTGGAGTGCTATTATTTCCCCCTTAAGAAACTTACATAGACAACTTTTGCCACTTCATTAACATATGCCCCATTTACATTCTTATGAGTAGCAAGATAAAGTTCTGCTCGTCCAGGCACTTGACCGGTCTTAGCCATCTATAAGCAAAATAATCAACTCAGAATAACTTAACTAATTAAAAATAATTACAGTTAGCTTAATAACTAAAATAAAATGAAATGAACTAAAATCTTTAACCATTTCAGCCCTTCTTCTAGAGTTAGCTTTGGATCCACCTGTGTGTGGAATGATTTGTTTCTTCTGATTTTCAACATTTCTGTTGCACATTTCCTTACAAAAAGATACACAAAATTCAATCATTAAAAAGTAATTATATGACTACACATACTAGTTGAAACAATTAAATATATATACATGTGTTTCTTTTTTATAACCATAATTAACATAAGAAGTCCACTGGTCTCTTGGAATTCTAGGTGGAACATTATCCATGATTTGAGTTTTGCTCTTAAGTGGATCACTGAACACTTCCCATATGTCCAACCTATTTGCACTCCACTTCTTTGAAATACAATTATAAACATATTGTCGTGCAACTAAGTCGGTTGTCTCGAAAAAAAATTGTGGCTTCAAGAATAAACACTAGTTAGCTTATCTATTAAATCCAAATATAAAAGTCCAAGAAAAGAATATAGGTATAGTAGTTAGAATATAGAGTTTATACCACTAAAATTTGATCAAAGACGCGATCAAAGTATGACATAGGCATATTCGGCCATTTGTCGAAATGCATTGGAAATAAGAAGGAATCAGCAGCTAACATTCCACAAAAACCAGAAAGAAGGGGTTGTGCTTCTCCAAATGGACAATCCAGGTAATCAAAATTGACCACGATACGATCTTCTCCAAATAAATTTAGCACTTCTTTGACTTTCACTTTGAGTTTCTTTTTGTTTCCTTCTGAATCTGGAATAGAGAAAAAGAAATGAAATGACAATAAAGCTAGTTGGTAGCCTTCAATATACAATCTGTTACAAAGATCCTGTTCAAGGAAACCACTTTGTATCATTTTTTGAATAACTGGAGAACATCTTTTGACACTCTTCCATTTTCTTGATAAGAAAATATAACGACAATGAGATGTAGCATTTGGAAAGTAAAATTTTAGGTAAGACTCGATTCAACAGGAAAAATGAGCTTAAAATGAGAAGGCATATATCAATATAATAACCAGGGAATAAGCAGACTCAAAACTCAAAGATTTTGATTTTAAACCTATACCAATAAATGACAATCCGCTATATATCAATAAAAGTAGTAGTATTTAGCTAAGCTTGAATACCAAAAATGACAAAAAGAAAGCAGAAGTGTAAAGTTTACCTATTGCTTCTACGGTCCAATACTCCGTAGACTCATGTCCAACAACACGCTTTTTGAATGGTTTCGGTTGTGATTCAGCCTGACTTGATGAAGTCAAATGTGATGCATCCTGATTTGAGGAAATCGATTGTGATGCAACATGAGTTGACTGAACCGGCTGTGATGTGGCCTGTACTAAGCAGCCACTTTACTTTTTGTATTCTTCTTATCAAGCTTCCATCTTGAAGTGTGGCAATGCTTGCATGTTTCCTCATTAACATCATCTCCCCAATACAACATGCAATCGTTTGGACAAGCATCAATCTTAACATAATCAAGACATAACTTGTTGATAGTTTTCTTGGCCTTATAAAAGAATCAGAGATCTTTGCAAATTTAAAGGCATCCCTGAGTAGATTCAGTATCATAGTCATTCATTTGTCACTTAGACCAGACAAACACTTTATGTGATATAACTTTAACAAAAACTCTAATTTTGAGTACTCAGACCCTTTATACAATTCTTCCCTTCCATCTTTAAGCAACTCAAAAAATTCTTTGTCATATGAAGTGGGCATATCATTTAATATCTCTTGTTCTGCCACTACTTGCGACAGACCTAAATCAACACTCTCTCTCCTAAAGCCATGAAATGCTTCATTAATCAATAATTCTACGAGATTTTTTGGAGGCGGTGTATCCTGAGTAACCTCTCTGCTTTCAGAATTTTGCAACACAATTGTTTCCCCATGCATAACCCAAATGACATAATTTTGAGGAAATGACTTGCAAATCAAATGATCAAACACTACAGCTCTAGTCTGCCATTTTCCAAAACAACATTGAGGACACGGGCATTTTATTCTATCTTCTATAGCTCCATTTTTAAATGCAAATTCTAGGAACTGATTCAAGCCAACCAAATATTCTTTTGTGGTCCTTGGCATTCTAATCCAAGATTTATCCATTGAAAAAAACAAGATTAGCAAACAATATCACCTATAAGATTTTCATGAGAAAATTATAAGATTAGAGACATATTTAACAATTTTTGGGTAACAGTATATGCAGAAATGGAAAGAGTACCTCAACTTTCTTTATCCCTGAAGATCTAGAAGCTCTCCCGTTAATTCCAGTTCCAAATATTGGAGAGGGGTCGGACCTGATAAATTAAACAAAGGAAAATTTTCTATAAGATTATACATTTGTTTATATAAAACAATACAAGAACAATGGAGGACACACTTTGGTCCAAAATGGGATGTTTTGTACAGAGGAAGTCTGTTTATGACCCTTTAGCTATGCTTGCTCCTAGCTAGAATTCCAGATATGGTAAGGGCCAAAAAAATCTGAGACACTGGCTATCCTAGAAGCTATGAAGCATTGTAATAACAAACATTTGGATCATATCATGATCCAGCCATATTCAATATTTTTACAAAGAATACTTGTGGATAAATGCAAACTACCTTGGAATATAGTCAATTGGATTGAAGAGATACAACAAATAAGCAAAGACATGCAAATTTAGAAGAATGATAAATTAGTGATTTAGAAGAAAAAAAAATGAAGATACAAATCAATAAGAATATAATGTATGAATACAAGTATACAGAGATAAGTGAAGATTGAGGGCACATGTAACAGCTAAAGAAGAATTAATTAACAAACAAAAGGGGAAACTACATAGTATATACACCTTACTCCAACATAAACAAGGATCAACAGAGACAACAACTCCAAATTTTACGAAGATACGAGGCACCTGTTAGCGACACCATTTGAGACAAAGTGGCCCCAAAAAATCTATAGACACAGAATGTCTCAAAGAATCTGTAGAATCACCAAAATTATAACAAAATAAACCTAATTCTACCACAAAATACATGCTCAAATTTGATATTTCAAATTTTTCATCCATGAAGAATACAACAAAATTAACCTAATTCTACCTCCATGCATCTATACAAACAGCAAAAAAAAACGTATCTAGTAAATACAACCAGTAATTTGTACAATTTGTGAAGATTCAGATGATAAAATCCAAAAAATGTGAGGTAGGTTCATTATTCAAAGAGGTGAGAAGTGGAAAATATTACCTTACAACACCTATCCCATTTTGAATCTGGTGAATAGCTGAAGTTTACATTGTTGTGAGGAGACGATAGAGAAGTGCCATTGTAGACGACGGAGAAGTGCCGCTGTAGAGAAGTATGGCGGTGAGAGAAGTGTGACAATGAGAGAGTAATTTGGAAGGAGTGAAGTTTCCAAAAGCTGTGTTTATTTTGTATTTTGTAATTAAATTAAAAATAGCTATTTATTAAATTACCTATTTCCAAAAGCCGTGAGTGTTTTTTATAGCAGGTGTTTAAACCCCCAGTATTTACTTAAATTTTTTTCTAGGGGTTTTAAATCCCCGATGTTTACTTTTATTTTGCGTCAGCTACCAAACCCCCGTTATTTAATGTAATTTGTGGGGGTTGCAGCTAACCTCCGCTTTGAAACCCTCACTATTTAGGTGTTTTTTTTTTTGTAGTGATTGAGGTGAGTTTATTGATCCATAATTATATTTTTCATACTTTAGAAGTATTTTAGATTATGTTAATTTGTTGATTACATCAAATAATGAAAAATTAGTCTAGTTAAGTGATTTAATGAGGTGAGAGTGCATGTTAATTATCGAATTTGGGGGTTTTAATAAGGAGAGAGAGAAAGGGGGCGCTGATAACTTTGCCCACCAAGATTTAGATTAACTGGGAGGAAAGTGAACCTGAGACTTCGTGGTTAACTCCATTTAATTTCATTGACTATTAGGCTACACTCTTGGGTGTAACATTATATCTGAATTTTTTTGAGCATTTGAAAGGAATGTTCTTGTGCCAACAATAACTAGTTGGTTAAGAAGTCCCTAGGACACTTGACCAACAACATAATTGTTTGTGCTAGCTTTTTACGTAGGATGATAGTGTCTATTTGTTCAACTTTATACAAATTTAAGTGTCTATTTATGTACACTGAAAGTTGGAGGACATAGATGACAGCTGAAACCAAGTTAAATGACATGTTTATGTATTATGCCTTGTTTCTAATTGAAACCTATTTAGACCGCGCATATCCCCAATTATATGATTTAGTCCCTTGTTGTGTGAACTTGCCGACATTTTCTACTTTATCTATAGAAGATGACTGAAAATGGCATTGAAGTAGTGTTAGATCACCTATAAAATATGAAATGTGGATGCGATATGAATAGCATCAAGATTGATCAAATTGAGACACTTGAAATGGAGCTAAGATATTTCAAAACTTTTATCAACTACTCTGATACTTTGGTGCCTAATGGATTTTTCATGGTCAAAATGAAAAAGAAGGCTCAATTGATTGAGGTGATGTTTTACTTTGTTCATGGTGAAACCGAAACTAGTACATACCATAATGTGGAAAGGCTAGTATCACAGTTGCGGGAATTTGTTGAAGGTAATACTAGTTCAAGGTTGAATTATGAGCTGGATGATTTCCATCTGTTAGAATATATAAATTATCTCGACAAGAATCTAAATGATGCACTGAGCTATCTAGTCAAGTCTTGTCGTGTTTTGATAAAAGAAATCAAAATGCTTCAGAAGGAAATGAGATATCTAAGATACTTATATGGCACAGAGTTAAATGGTTATGTCAACCATGAGAAGTTGATAGGTCTGCGGACCCAAATTCAGTTTATGGCTGAAAATATGGGACACTTCTGTCTTTCCCTTTGGGTTTATAATGATGATGCCGATTCTCTTTGGTTTAATAAAGATGATGTCAATTTAAAAGAGGATGAAAATGATACTGATAAAGATTTAGAAGAGGATGGAGATGATACATTTTGTTTCAAGATTGAGCCTCTTATGTACTATTCTTGGTTGTGCTAGTGGAGCTGGAAATGAAGAAGATTTTTCTCAGTGAGCTAAAGGCTTCAAAGTTTACTCAATCAAGAACTTTCAAGGACAAGAAATTACTAAAAATATTTTCACGTCATCTCCATAGTCTTCTGGAGTATCTTAGAAATAAAAAACCTAAGAACTTCACAACTAATGTATCTACTCAAACCATTGATGCATCAATAGAGTTTTGGTTGGTTTTTCTCGGTGGAGTGCCAAATGATGTTATTAATGAAAAGACGTTGAATGAATTCTTAGAAATGATTGGAGTTCTTGTGGGCGACATACTATGTGTAGTTCAAATGCTTCTTGTAGGATCTACAATCAAAGAAGATGCCAACAAGATTGATCTTGGGATGATACAAATATTGGAAAAAATTGAAGATCTAAAGGCATGAGTGGAGACATACTACAAATCCTTAAAATTCATTACATCTCATGAGTTTCCCACTATTGGTGGATTGAGCTTTGTTGATTCTCTGCTTAGAAAATTGAATGAGATGTTGAAATCTGAAATAGGTTTAGGTTTCATAATGAAGCCTCATGTTGGGATTTTAGTGAAAGAGCTCTCATCTCTAACATATGTTTTTAAAGATGCTGCAAAGGTGCAACACGAACATGAAATTCTTAAAGATTTTCAGAAGAATATTGTCAGTTTGGCTTATGAAGCTGAAGTTGCTATTGACTTGATTCTTGTTCAATCTAATGTTCTTGAACATTCTTTTTATTCACTTCCTGGAATCGTAAAAGTTTTCAAGCATATCTATATGGAGGTGACCAAGATGTGGTCGGAGAACCTCTCTGTTAGGCCCTACTCTGTGGTTGAGCTATCTAAACGTCTGCCAATTGAATAGAGCAATCTTACGAATGACGAGGAGATTGTGGATTTTGAGAAAGCAGAAGATAAAATAAGTTATCATTTGACTCGAGGGACAAATAAACTAGATGTCATCCCTATTGTTGGGATGGGGGGACAAGGCAAAACGACTTGTTCTCGAAAGTTGTATAATAATGTCAGCATTGTTCGCCATTTTGATGTTCGAGCATGGTGCATCATTTCCCAAACATATAATTGAAGAGAGCTATTACAAGTGATTTTCAGTCAAGTTACAGGTTCTAAGGACAATGGAAATAAGAATGACGTCCTTGCCGACCTATTCAGGAGAAGCTTAATGAGTAAGAGATATCTCATTGTCTTGGATGATATGTGGGAATGTATGGCATGGGATGACTTAAGGCTTTGTTTTCCAGATGTTGGAAATAGAAGCTGAATAGTAATAACAACTCAACTTGAGAAAGTTGGTGCCCATGTCATGCACCATATTGATCCTTATTTCCTTCCATTCCTCACAGCAGAAGAGAGTTGCCAATTGTTGCAGAAAAGAGTATTTCAGAAGGAAGGTTGCCCACCCGAACTACAAAATGTGAGTCTAGCACTTGCAAAAAGTGTAAGAATTATTATTAATTATTTCTTACTTATGGCCCAAGTTTACTTGTAATCCAAGTAATACCATAAATAATATTTAATAAGGAATAGATCTCGTCCATACATTGGTTACTTGATGGACATACCAGATTAAGTCATAATCTCTATAAATTAATCCTCCCTCCACCCATTAGGGTTATCACATATTCTCTACAATAATCTCATCGCTAACGGTTGTGGTAACATAAAGTTAGGGCAAGAAGGTAAAAACCAATTTACGACTAACGCTTTCGCTTCTCTCTATGATGATGTATTCCGCATCAGGTATGTGCCTGTAACGACCGAGTTCAATCGTTATAGAAATGCCAACGGGGGAAAATTTAGGGCTGAAAAACTTTTTTGTAGTATTTGTATTTTCCTAACCTTGTCCAAATTTGGATGAAATTGGAGTCCTTGAGGTATGGGGAAATCTGCTAACAATCGGGTGAGTTGATTTTTATTTTGATTGCATGAGTAGTTAGATAACTTGTTAAGGGAACCGTACGACTATACAAAATTGAATTTGGGCGAGTAGAACTCCCGAAATTGATCTTAGCGTAATGGGTATTTTCTGATCGTCGTGGGTTAGAGGTGTGTTGTGAAATGGGATTTTGGAATTCCTTCAATTGACTCTCTAGTTCCGTTTGTGCCGCCTTGGCGGGAGTTTGGCCACTCTGGTGGGGTCGCTACAGTGGGATATGGGGTGCTATGGCGGGTACAACGAGACTTAAATAGCTCACTGGTTCAAGAAAGTCTCCCTGTCGGGAAGTTGGGTCGCTCTGGCACCACCGCTACAGTGGGTGAGGGCCATTGTGGTGGGCCAGACGTGACTCAATGTCATTAATAAACTCCTAAACTACCTTATTTGCTACTTTTCAACTTTTAAAGTTAAGGAACGACCCCCAGGCGACTCATACTCATTTTTCACCATTCTTGAGGCTAAATGTAAGCTTTTCACTCCCCGAATCTGTGTCTCGATATGTATAACGTAATAGAATGTGTGAATATTGATTGGGGAGGGTTTTGTTATAGATTCTATCGTGGAAACAACCCTAAATTCGGTATTTAGGATCATGAGTTTGATCTAGGGTTCATAACATTGTTAGTAATTCGGGTAATTAGCGATTGTTTGTTGATTCTCATGTTATTGTGATTGTTTATAGACCAAGAACAAGCGGAACGAATCTGAAAAGGGAAGGATCAAGTTTCTTAGGGTTTCTATCTTGTTTCGAGGTAGGTGATGATTGTGATTCTATGATTGTGTAATGTATGCTCGTTCTTGCTTCATTATGATATGTGTATATGTATGAATGTTGCAATATTGATCACACTTGTTGCAAATGAGATAAATGAATTATCATTGCCATGAAATCATGACTTAAATGTGTGATCTTGATGATGTACTTCTGTTTGTGATTGTGGTGTGTGAATGGGATTGGATTGCCACATTTTGGCATAACTAACTTGGATTAGATTGACACGTTCTGGCATAATAATAGGATCAGTTGCCACGTTTCGGCATAAATATGAGATTGGTTGCCACGTTCCGACATGATAACTGTTTGAGTTTGGGTTTCATGAGAGGACCAATGATGTGGTGATAAATGTGAAATGCGTTGTTGATTCTTCATGTTGATGATGTTGTATATGTTGATAAATATGCATGTGATTATAATGTTGTTTGACTTGTTTATGTTGCACTAGCGGGATAGCCACGTGATCCTACTAGTACATTGTGGTTGTGTACTGATTCTGCACTTGCTCTTATTTTTGTTGAGTACAGGGCATCTTTACGCGACTATTGATAGACCTCACTTAGAAGATCAGTGATCGTCGCTTCGAATTCAAGGGTGAGCCAATTCTTCCGGGCAGCCATGGGATTCTCTTTCGTCTATGTCCATCATTTTCGAACTTAGATATTTTTTCTAGTTAGTTGATTAGTCCATTAGTTGGGGATTTGTCCCTTCTTGTTTAGACTTGGATCATTTGTTTAGATGTTTTGGTACATTGACTTTCAGGTTCTAGGTTGGTTCTTCCGCATTTGTGTATTGTAGTTCTTCAGATTTCTTGTTGAAGTTTATGAGAACTTTATTAATTAGTTATTTAATATGTTTTCATAGTTTAAATGCGTTAGTTTTTGGTTTTGTTGCTTTCTTGAGTTGTAGTAATGTTTCTCCCACCGTAGGATTAGTGTGGGTGTCAATCACGACGATCTGGGTCATGACAAAGTTGTTATCAAAGCCTAGGTTCGTTGATCTCGATGTATCAAAACGAGTATAATATAGTCTCGCGGAATGGTACGGGTACGCCTTTAGTTTTCTTCGAGAGGCTATAGGACTTTAGGAAATCTCTCTATTTTTCTCTTGTCTCCTGTCGTGCTATTACTTGATTCCAATTGGTATCTGTTGATTCAAATTGGTATCTAACCTCCTTCACTCTTCGGTCCACAGATGGTTAATACTAGGTATAACGGTGTTAGGCCCGTAGCTTCTGTCAATGCTCCAGCTGAGGAATCTGCAGCGAGAGGTCGCGGTTGAGGAAGAGGTAGAGGAAGAGCTAGGGGTAGAGGCCGTGGGAGAGTAGCTCTGGCTGTGAATGAGGTACCGATTGATAATGTTCCTATGAATGAGAACCCTCCTGCGCATAATGAGGAGATAAAAGAGGATATTGAGGAAAATGGATAAGAGGAAGAGGTGCTAGCGAAAACTGCGGTTCTTCCTCCCATCGATCCGGTGTTAGCTCAGCAAATTATGGTGTTCTTGAAAGGGTTGGCTGGTCCTGGAGTGCTTCCATATGCTCAAGCAACTCAAGCTCCCACTAATGCTCCTGTTGCTAGCACTGCGCCCAAGATGGGTTGAAATGTAGGTACTGATGTTTTCTTCCTTCCTTTGTTGGGTTCTGTTATGACTGGGAACGAGCATGATATGTTGACTAAGTTTCTGAAGCTTAAGCCTCTGGTATTTCTTGGTTCTGAGACTGAAGATGCTTATGAGTTTATCTTAGACTGTTATGAGAGGCTGCATAAATTGGGTATTGTTCACTAACATAGGGTTGAATTCGTGTCTTTCCAACTTCAAGGTGAGTCCAAGCAGTGGTGGAGAGCTTATATGGAGTGCATATCTTCTACTTTACCTCCACTTGCTTGGACCCAATTTCATGCTCTGTTTCTAGAGAAGTATGTGCCTAGAACTTTGAGGGATCGCAAGAAGGATGAATTTATGCCTTTAGAGCAGAGTGGTATGTCTGTGGCTGCTTATGAGGCCAAGTTCCATGCTTTATCCAGATATGCCACGCAGTTAGTTACTACTGAGGAGGAGAGGATCCGATTGTTTATTAAAGGTTTGAATTCTGAGTTGCAAGTATTATCTATTCATATGACTTCTGCAAGGAGGAGTTTCAATGAGTTAACAAACTA
Source organism: Solanum acaule (assembly GCA_036250505.1). Taxonomy (NCBI): domain Eukaryota; kingdom Viridiplantae; phylum Streptophyta; class Magnoliopsida; order Solanales; family Solanaceae; genus Solanum; species Solanum acaule. The sequence goes on along the minus strand of JAJOOR010011561.1, from coordinate 21,099 downwards.
TGTTAAGAAAGTGGAGGGGGTGAGGCGAGATGGTCAAGCTAAGGCTTGGGCAAAAAGGGCAAAGAATTCTGGTAACTTTCAAGGTTCTTACTCTAAGGGGTCTGAAAGGCCAATATTTGTAGCCAAGCCAATTCAGTCTGCTATGCCTGCCTCTACATGTAACTACTCGGGAACTCTATCTCTTAATTTTCAGGATAGTCAGAGTGTCGTGCCTTCGACATGCAGCAACCACCTTTTCATTGTACTTGCTACAACTGTGGTGAACTTGGGCATATGAGGAGAGCTTGTCCCTACCCACATGTGTTAGATTCTGCACAACAACAACAGTCTAGAGTAGTGGTACCCACGGGGAACGGTAATAATGGCAGAGGACATCCACAAGGTGGGAGAGGAGGTAATCAGCGACGCCGTAGAGGTAGAGGAAATGGTAATGGTAATGGAGGTAGGGGTAACACGCATCCATGCAGAGAAGTAGCTCGACAAGATGATATGGCTCAATGTTATGATTTTTTGGGCAAGAATAAAGTGGAGGCGTCCGACACGGTGATCATAGGTACTATTCTTGTCTGTGACCGGATGACTAATGTGTTGTTTGATTCGGGTTCTACTTATTCGTATGTATTTGTGATATTTGCCTCTGATTTTGAGATGATTTGTGATATTCTTGATGCCCCAATTCGTGTTTCTACCCCAGTTAGAGAGTCAGTCATACTTACCCATGTCTATCGTGCTTGTCCTTTTGTGTTTATGGGTTTTCAGAGTTGGGATGATTTGGTGATTTTGGATATGATTGATTTTGACATAATATTAGGCATGACTTGGTTGTCCCTCTATTATGTTGTGCTGAATTGTAATACTAAGTCTGTAACTCTAGAAATTCTAGGAAGGGAAAAATTAGAGTGGGAAGGGGTGTACAAGCCTAAGCAAGCTAAGATTATATCCTCCATTCGAGCTAGTAAATTAGTCGAGTAGGGTTGTTTAGCTTATTTGACTCATGTTCGGGATGTTGACATTGAGGCTCCATCCATTGGGTCTATTCCTATGGTGTCTGAATTTAGTGAAGTGTTTCCTAATGACTTGCCTAGTATGCCTTCGGATAGAGATATAGATTTTTGCATTGATTTAGAGCCTGATATTCGTCCCATTTCTATCCCTCTATATCGCATGACTCTGGCAGAATTAAGAGAGCTTAAGGCTCAAATCCAAGAGCTCCTTGATAAGAGATTTATTCGCCCTAGTGCTTCCCCATGGGGTGCTCCAGTTTTGTTTGTTAAGAAGAAGGATGGTAGTATGAGGATGTGTATAGATTACCGGCAATTAAATATAGTCACTATTCGAAATAAGTACCCCTTGCCTAGAATAGATGATCTCTTTGACCAATTGCAAGGTGCAACAGTTTTCTCCAAGATTGATCTAAGATCCGATTACCATCAATTGAAAATTAGGCCTTAGTATGTGCCCAAGACGGCGTTTACAACTCGTTATGGGCACTACGAGTTTTTGGTTATGTCTTTTGGTTTGACCAATGCGCCTGCAACTTTCATAGTTTGATGAATGGGGTGTTCAAGCCATTTCTTGATTCCTTTGTGATAGTCTTTATTGATGATATATTTTGGTTTATTCATAAAGTGAAGAAGAGCATGCCAACCATCTTCGTACTATTTTGGATGTTCTTGGGGAACAAAAGTCATATTCTAAATTTTCAAAGTGTAAATTTTGGTTGAAATCAGTTGCATTTTTGGGGCATGTAGTGTCAAAAGAAGGTGTAATGGTAGATCCACAAAAGATTGAAGCGGTTAGGAATTGGGTTAGGCCTAGCTCTATGATGGAGGTTAGGATTTTTGTGGGACTCGCTAGCTATTATCGTCGATTTATTAAGAATTTTGCTTCAGTTGCTACTCACCTGACCAATTTGACCAAAAAAGAGATACCATTTGAATGGACTGAAAAATGTGAGGAGAGCTTTCACAAGCTCAAGACTCTCTTGACCACCGCGCCCATTCTAGCATTACCGGTGGAAGAAGATTTTATTGCTTATTGTGATGCTTCACATTCTGGTTTGGGTGCTGTGTTGATGCAGGATAAGAATGTTATAGCTTATGCCTCGCGACAATTAAAGGTGCATGAGAGGAATTATCCAACGTATAATTTAGAGTTGGCGGCACTAGTATTTGCTCTTAAGATCTGGCGGCATTATCTTTATGGTGTTAAGTGTGAAGTGTTTAGTGATCACCGTAGTTTTCAGCATGCGTTCACTCAAAAGGATCTGAATTTGAGACAGCGAAGATGGATGGAGTTACTCAAAGATTATGATGTGACCATTCAATACCATTCGGGTAAGCTAATGTTGTGGCAGACACTTTGAGTCAAAAATCGGTAAGTATGAGTAGCTTAGCTTACTTGAGTATAACCAAGCGACCTTTGGCCAAAAAAACTCAGACCCTAGAGTCTAAGTTCATGCAGTTGGGCATCAATGAAAGAGGTGAGGTGATATCTGGCATTGAAGTTAAGGCCACATTCATTGAGGAGATCAAGGCCAAACAATTTGAGGATGAAAATTTGAACGAACTCAAGGAAAGGATGGCGAATGGTAAAGCACAAGAGACCACTCTTGATGCAGATGGTGTACTCCGTGTTAAAGGGAGCATTTGTGTTCCTCGAGTTAATGGCTTGATTAAAAAATTGTTGGCAGAATCTCATGTTTCGTGATATTTTATTCATCCGGGTGTGACCAACATGTATAGAGATGTGAAATGAATTTGTTGGTGGTCGGGCATGAATAAAGACATAATGGAGTTTGTGGCGAAGTGTCAAATTTGCCAACAAGTGAAATATAAGCATCAAAGGCCTGCATGTTAACTTAAAAAAATGCCAATTCTGAAATGGAAGTGGGAAAGAATAGCTATGGATTTTGTTGTTGGTCTTCCCAAGACTTTGGGGAAATTCGATTCTATTTGGGAAGTAGTTGATAGATTGACTAAGTCAGCCCATTTCATTCCAGTAAGAACAAATTATAACGCTAAACAATTGGCTAAGGTGTATGTGAAAGAGATAGTGTGGTTGCATGGGTGCCCCTTTCTATCATCTCAGATCGTGGTACCCAATTCACTTCCAAGTTTTGGAGGAAATTGCATGATGAATTGGGCACACAACTCACTTTTAGTACAACCTTTCATCCAGAGACGGATGGATAATCTGAGAGGACTATTCAAGTGTTGGAAGACATGTTGAGGGCATGTGTGATTGATTTTGGAGGGCATTTGGATAAATTCATACCTTTGTGTGAGTTCTCCTATAATAATAGTTATCACTCCAGCATTGATATGGCACCATTTGAGGCATTGTATAGGAGGGGATGTAGGTCACCCATAGGTTGGTTTGGGGTTGGTGATGTGAAACCTTTGGGGGTTGATTTAGTGAAGGATGCTCAAGATAAAGTGAAGAGTATTCAAGCTAAACTTCTAGCAACCCAGAGTAGACAGAAGAAGTATGCGGATCATAAGGTAAGAGACATGGAATTTCAGACTGGTGAGAACGTTCTTCATAAGGTATCACCCATGAAAGGGATGATAAGATTTGGTAAGAAGGGCAAGTTAAGTTCGCGATATATTGGTGCCTTTGAGGTTCTTGAATATGTAGGGCCGGTGGCGTATAGATTGGCTCTACCTCCTAATCTATCTGGTGTTCATTCGATATTTCATGTGTCTATGTTGAAGAGATATCATGGTGACAGAGATTATATCATTAAGTGGGACTCAATTGTGCTAAACAAAGACCTCCATTATGAGGAGGAGCCGATTTCTATTCTTGATCGTGATGTGTGTAAGTTGAGGACCAAGGAGATTAAGTCTCGTTGAGGAAGCTACTTGGGAAATTGAGAGGGACATGCGAAACAAGTATCCCCAATTGTTCGTCGAATCAGGTACTACTTCATTCTTTCCTTAGCCTACTTTTCCTAAGTTTTTTCACTCGGGGACGAGTGATGGGTAAATTGGTATCTATTGTAACGACCTCGTTCCGTCGATATAGAAATGCCAACGGGGTAAAATTCGGGGCTGAAAAAACTTTTTCGTAGTATTTGTATTTTCCCAACCTTGTCCAGTTTTGGACGAAATCGGAGTCCTTAAGGTGTGGAGAAATCTGGTAACAATCGGGTGAGTTGTTTTTTATTTTGATTGCATGAGTAGTTAGATAACTTGTTAAGGGAACCGTACGACTTTATGGAATTGAATTCTGGTGAGTAGAATTTTGGAATTGATCAAGGGTATTTTCTGATCGTCGTGGGTTAGAGGTGTGTTGTGAAATGAGATTTGGAATTCCTTCAATTGACTCTCTGGCTCCGTTTGTGCCGCTTTGGCGGGAGTTTGGCCACTCTAGCGGGGCCGCTACAACGGGATATGGGGCGCTGTGGCGGGTACGACGAGACTTAAAATCGTAGGTGAAAGATGAATAGCTCAGTGGTTCAAGAATGCCTCCCCGGCGGGAAGTTGGGTCGCTCTGGCACCGCCGCTACATCGGGGTGAGGGCCGCTGTGGCGGGCCAGACGTGACTCAATATCGTTAATAAACCCCTAAACGACCTTATTTGGCACTTTTCAAATTTTAGAGCTTAGGAATGACCCTAGGCGACTCATACTTGTTTTTCACCATTCTTGAGGCCAAATGTAAGTTTTTCACTCCCCGAATCCATTTCTCAATCCGTAGAATGTAATAGAATGAGTGAATAATGATTGGGGAGGGTTTTGTTATGGATTCTATGGTAGAAACAACCCTAAATTGGGATGATGGGTTTGATCTAGGATTCATAGAATTGTTAGTAATTCGTGTAATTAGTGATTGTTTGTTGATTCCCGTGTTATTGTGATTGTTTGTTGATTCCCGTGTTATTGTGATTGTTTGTAGACCAAGAACAAGCGGAACGAATCCAAAAAGGGAAGGATCAAGTTTCTTAGTGTTTCAAGCTTGTTTTGAGGTAGCTGATGGTTGTGATTCTATGATTGTGTGATGTATGTTTGTTCTTGCTTCATTATGATATATGTATATGTATAAATGTTGCAATATTGATCACACTTGTTGTAAATGAGACAGATGAATTATCATTGCCATGAAATCATGACTTAAATGTATGATCTTGATGATGTACTTGTGTTTGTGATTGTGGTGTGTGAATGGGATCGGAATGCCACGTTCCGACATAACTAACTTGGATTTGGTTGCCACATTCCGGCATAATTATGGTATCGGTTGCCACGTTTTGGCATAAATATGGGATCGGTTGCCACATTCCGGCATGCTAACTATTTGAGTTTGGGTTCCATGAGAGGACCAATGATGTGGTGATAAATGTGAAATGCGTTGTTAATTCTTCATGTTGATGATGTTGTATATGTTGATATATATGCATGTGATTATAATGTTGTTTGACTTGTTTATGTTGCACTAGTGGGATAGCCGCGTGATCCTACCAGTACAATGTGGTTGTGTACTGATTCTGCACTTGCTCTTATTTTTGTTGAGTACAGGGCATCTTCACACGACTATTGACAAACCTCGCTTAGAAGATCAGTGATCGTCGCTTCGAATTTAAGGGTGAGCCAATTTTTCCAGGTAGCCATGGGATTCTCTTTCATCTATGTCCATAATTTTCGGACTTAGATATTTGTTCTAGTTATTTGATTAGTTCATTAGTTGGGGATGTATTCCTTCTTGTTTAGACTTGGATCATTTGTTTAGATGTTTTGGTACATTAACTTTCAGGTTCTATGTTGGTTCTTCCGCATTTGTTTAGTCTAGTTCTTCAAATTTCTTGTTGAAGTTTATGAGAACTTCATTAATTAGTTATTTAATCTATTTTCGTTGTTTAAATGCCTTAGTTTATGGTTTAGTTGCTTGTTTGAGTTGTAGTAATGGTTCTCCCACCGGAGGGTTAGTGTGGGTGTCAATCACGACGGTCTGGGTCGTGACAGTGCCCCTAACAATCTCTATGTAAGATTATCGTGTTCAAGATCCTGATATTATGTATTGAAGTATTTAATCTTACATGTGGCATCAGAGCCAGGATTGTTTGAACCGATAATCTTCGTATATAAAACATTCAATATTTATGATGTATTGTTTATCACATGCTCCACATCAATACTTACTATCAATGTTCCAATAATATCTATCTAAGATGATGTAAGAGCGTAACACAATGTAACCTGCAAGCTTGCACGAATTTTATTGTTACATTAATGAGAACAAAGTAAAAACAATAGGTTTCTTTGAAATAACATGTACATTGAGGTTAATTAAAAAAATATATCTTTTTAAGATCCTCTTCAATATGCATGTCTTGTTACGGTATTGTTTTGTATTGGTGGGCACTAACTCTGTGGTCGAGCCTTCTTCCTAGTTTCTTATGGTTTAGGTTCCCGTAATGTAATAATTACGTTTTGCTTTTAAATTGTGCAATAAATTGAAGTGGTCGTTATACTATTTAATAAATAATATGTGTGTACTTTGTGCAAAATAGTTTGTTAGTCACCAAAGTGGCCAAATTAGAAATTAACGTCTACACATATAATATTTATGATCACTTGGCATATGTGGATTAGTTCAATTCATTATTTATTGGCATATTTAGTATTCCAAGAGAGACTGGGTCTGGTTTTTTGACCTGATGCATGTATTATGTTTCTATAGTTTGTTAGTCACCAAAGTGGCCAAACTAACATGTATAAAACTATTCACATGAACAAAATTTTATGATATTATGTATACATTTGTATTTATATAGTTTGTTAGTCACCAAAGTGGCCAAACTAGAGAAATTAGCGTCTACCATATAATATTTATGATCACTTGATGCTTGTATTATGTTTCTATAGTTTGTTAGTCACCAAAGTGGGCAAACTAAAATGTTTAAAATTATTCACATACACAAAATTTTATGAGATTATGTGTGCATTTGTATTCATATAGTTTGTTAGTCACCAAAGTGGCCAAACTAGTAAGGTTAAGAACAATATGCATTCATAAAATTATCATTTATCTATGAAGGTTAATTAAATGCCTATATTGAAAAATAAATAGACAAATTGATTTTCACTATTTCTAGAACTTAAGAATTTACCCAAAGGTGAATCTATTATTCTACGAATAGTGAAAATTATGAGATAAATTAATATTTTTTAGTCAAACACATATTGTATATCCAAAGTTGTCGTATATATTTGATTAAAAATATTCAATCACCTATTAAAGATAAAAATGACATTTAAATTATGATAATGTGTCGTAGTATCTACCCAAAGTAGAATTACGATATATTTTTATCGTTTTACTGAATTCACATTATTTTTGATTTTGTGAGCATGTATATCTATTGCAGTTATTCCTCTTCATTTGCATGCTTTGTCTGTTACTGTGTTCAATGGAATGAACTTCTCTGAATGACATGAACAAGTCCAGTTCAACTTAGGTGTGATGGATCTTGACTTGGCTCTGCTGAATGACAAACCTACTGCCATTACTGATAAGAGTAGTGAGGATGAGAAGTCTTTCCATAAATCATGGGACCGCTCTAACAGATTAAGCCTTATGTTTATACGAATGACTGTTGCTAACGACATTAAGCTTACTATTCCACAAACAGAAAGTGCCAGGGAATACCTGAAGTTTGTGGGAGAACATTTTCGTTCTGCTGATAAGTCTCTCGCTGGTACACTAATGGCTGAACTCACGACCATGAAGTTTGATGGGTCGCGTAATATGTAAAATCATATTATTGAGATGACTAACATTGCATCAAGACTTTCGACCTTGGTGATGAAAGTGGATGACACCATCTTGGTTCAGTTTATTTTGAACTCCTTGCCTCTTGAGTATGGACCATTCCAAATTAACTATAACACTATTAAGGATAAGTGGGAAGTTAGTGAATTGTCCTGTATGCTTACTTAGAGGAGTCAATACTTAATAAACAAGGAGGTCATTCCATTAACCTCATGGGTCAAGGAGCATGTAAAGTACTTAAAGTGAAAGCCAACAAGTTTAAGCAAAAGAAAGCACATGCTAAAGTCCAACAAGATGCTCATAAGGAACTCAAGGCTGATGTGTGTCGTTTCTGTAAAAAAGAAGGACACTATCAGAAAGATTACATGAAACGTAAAGCTTGGTTTGAAAAGAAAGGTACATTTAGTGCCTTTGTATGTTTCAAATCAAATTTAGTAGAAGTTCCTAATAATACTTGGTGGCTTGATTCTAGTGCAACTACTCATGTATCCACTATGTTGTAGGGATTCACTATGATCCAAACTACAAATCCAAATAAGGATTTCTTGTTCATGGGAAATCACATGAAGGCTAAAATTGAAGGCATAAGGACTTATCATTTGATCTTGGAGGCTGGACATCACCTTGATCTATTACAGACTCTTTATGTTCCTTCAGTTTCTAGGAATTTGATTTCTCTTTGAAGACTTGATGTTTCTGGATTTGATTTTAAGTTTGGACATGGTTGTTTCAATTTATATAAGAATACTATTTTTTATGGTTCTGGTGTTCTTATTGATGGTTTATATAGATTGAAACTCGATAATAATTTTTCTGAATTCCTTCTTACTATTCATCAAAATGTTGAAATTAAACATAGTTCACTAAATGAAAGTTTTGCTTATTTGTGGCATAAACGTTTAGGGTCATGTATCCAAAGAAGGATTAAAAAGGTTAGTAAAGAATGAGATTCTTATGAATCTGAATTTTATTGATCTTGATATATGTTTGGATTGCATTAAAGGAAAGCAAACCAAGCATACCAATAAAGGTGCCGCAAGGAGCACTCAGCTTCTTGAAACTATACACACTGATCTTTGCGGACCCTTTGATGTTCCATCTTTAGGTGGAGAAAAATATTTTATCACCTTTACCGGTGACTTTTCCCGTTATGGATTTATCTATTTGTTGAAAGAAAAATCTCAAGCAGCGGACACTCTCAAAGTGTACGTTAATGAGGTTGGAAGACAATTAGATAGGAAAGTAAAAATCATTAGTTCAGATAGAGGTGGTGAATATTATGGAAAGTATAACGAATCAAAACAATGTCCAGGTCCATTTGCAAAATTCCTTGAGAATGCTGAAGTTTGTGGGATTGTTGAACGACAAAGTATGAAAATTAATGAGGTAAGGGTAAATATTTCATTACCCATGAATGTACCTACTTCCGCACCAATCACACATGTTGTTCCTCTTGTTGAAGAAAACTTTAACAATGTCGAACAACATTTGGGTGAAACACTTCAAGAAGGAACTAACTCACAAGTATCTGACGCAAATGAACCACAAATAGTGCCATTAAGAAAATCGGTCATTTTAGATGATTATGTGATTTATTTGCAAGAGTCAGATTTTGACATTGGAATTAATAAAGATCCGGTTTCATTTTCACATACCATAGAAAGCACTGAGTCTGATAAATGGATTGATGCCATGAATGAAGAGTTAAAATCCATGGAATACAAGAAAGTCTGGGATCTCGTTGAATTACCCAAAAGTTCTAAAAGAATCGGGTGTAGATGAGTCTTCAAGATCAAACGCGATTCTAATGGTAATATTGAAAGATATAAAGCCAGACTTGTTGACAAGAGATACACTTAAAAAATGAGGCATTGATTATAAAGAGACCTTTTTACCGGTCTCAAAAAAAGACTCATTAAGAATATTTTTGGCTTTGGTAGCTCATTATTATTTAGAGTTACATCAAATGGATGTGAAAACTGCCTTTCTTAATGGAGACCTCGAGGAGGATGTTTATATGGACAAACCAGAGGGTTTCAAAATTAAAGGGAAAGATCAAATTATGTGTAAGCTAAAGAAGTCAATATATGGACTACAAGCCTCACGACAATGGTATATAAAGTTTAATGATACCATAACATCTTTTAGATTTAAGGAAATTACCGTTGATCAGTGCATATACCAAAAGATCAGTGGGAGTAAGTTTATATATTTAGTCATGTATGTTGATGACATTTTACTTGCTGCTAATGATTTAGGCATATTGCGTGAGATGAAATAATTTCTCTCTATGAACTTTGAAATGATAGATATAGGTGAGGCATGCTATGTGATAGGGATAGAAATATTGTGTGATAGATCACAATGATTATTGGGACTGTCTCAAAAGGGCTATATCGAAAGAGTTATAGAGAGATTTAACATGAACAATTGTTCAGCAAGAATATTTTTTTTAAAAAAGGGAGACAAATTTAATCTCATGCAATGCCCAAAGAATGATGTAGAATGAAAAGAAATGGAGACAATTCCTTATCTTCTATTGTTGGAAGTTTGATGTATGTTCAAACTTGCACAGGATCGGATATTGGTTTTGCAGTCGAAATGCTAGGAAGATATCAAAGTAATCCTAGAATTGATTAATGAAATAAACTGTAAAGAAAGTTTATGGCATGTTATGAAGCCACAATTCATGTATTATAGATGTGGAACTTCATTTCAGTACTTGGGGTTGTTGACACCATTACCAAGCCGCTGAATTTTTTTTGTGATAATGATGCAGCAGTATTCTTCTCCAAGAACAATAAGTACTCCAAATGTGCAAACATGTGGAATTAAAGTACTTTACTATCAAGGAAGAAGTTTAGAAACAAATAGTGTTACTTGAGAATATTAGAATTGATCTCATGATTGCAGATTCATTAACAAAAGGCTTACAACCAAAGACATTTAGAGAACATGTTCAAAGAATGGGTCTTGGTTGTAGTTATGATTGATACATTTATGATGTTTTTATACTCTGAGCTCAAATTTTGTATTTATGATATACATTAATGAATTTCTTGTTTCTCATAATGGTGTATACATTATTGTTTAGAGATATTACAAGATAAGTCTCTATGTGACATTATTGTGGACCATAATGTTATATGTTTTTATAGCTTATGAACCTAGTATGATAAGTTGCTAATGTAGTAGTATATGGAAGGAAGTAGCAGCTTAAAATTTATGTACAACCGCCATAACTCGCATTAGTAGTTTGTTATATTATTGTATGTATGATGGACATTATAGAAGAGATTTATTATACGCGCAACTAATGTTTATGAAATATTAATTTTATATGGTCATTGGGACAAGTGGGAGAATGTAAGAATTATTATTAATTATTATTAATTATTTCTTACTTATGGCCCAAGTTTACTTGTAATCCAAGTAATACCATAAATAATATTTAATAAGGAATAGATCTTGTCCGTACATTGGTTGCTTGATGGACGTACCAGATTAAATCATAACCTCTATAAATTGGTCCTCCCTCCACCCATTAGGGTTATCATATATTCTCTTCAATAATTTCATCGCTGACGGGTGTGGTAACATAAAGTTAGGGCAAGGAGGTAGAAACCAATTTACGACTAACGCTTCCGCTTCTCTATGTGATAATGTCTTCCGCATCAGGTATGTGCCCCTAACGATCTCTATGTAATATTATCGTGTTCAAGATCCAGATATTATGTATTAAAGTATTTATCTTAGAAAAAGGTGCAAAGGATTGCCTCTTGTGGTTATCTTAGTTGCTGGAATAATTAAAAGGAATAGAATGAATTAATCTTGGTGGCGTGAAGTTAAAAAAGCTCTATTTTCCTATCTTGATTGTGAGACTGAAGACTATAGTCGGGCAAGCATGCTTTTAAAGTATAATAACTTACCCTATTATTTAAAGCCTTGCCTTCTCTACATGGGAATGTTTCCAGAGGATGCGAGTATTTGTGTGTCTAAATTGATAAGTTTATGGATCGCAGAAGGATTCGTGCAAAATAGTGAATCTGGGAGATTAATGGAAGAGGCATCTGAAGGTTACTTGAAGGATCTCATCCACAGTAATGCGGTAATGGTTTCAAGGAGAGGATATAACAGTAAAGTCAAATACTGCCACATCCATGATGTAGTGCTTCACTTTTGCTTGGAGAAGAGTAGAGAAGAAAAGTTTATGCTGGTAGTGAAGGAAAATCGTTACTAGTTTAGACCTTATGATTGGAACGAAAGTCGAGTATAACGACCAGAATCGTCGTTATTTAGGAGGAACAAAAATCTGCAAAAATATTGGGGCCACTATCCCGCCACAGTGGGCCTGTTACCGCTAGGGTGGTAGCGCCAGGGCGGGATAAGTGAGTGCCATAGTGGGATAGGCGAGACACAATGTAAATTACAAGAAATCCAATTTTCTCCATCTTCCTAAAATACCTAAATAAGTTGTAAAATACCCTAGAAACCTCAGAAATGCTTCTCTAAGCTTGGGAATGAAGGAAAAGGAGATTTCTAGCGTGGAGATGGTGAAATCTTATGAATTATTGGCTTAATTCACCGTCACAAACCCAAAAAAACATGAATCGAAGTCAAAAACTCCATGCAACTGCTTGGCGCCCAGGTAGGCTAGGTTTTTACAATTAAGTAGTTATAAATCTGTGCTAACTACGTAATATATGTAAATCAATGGTAGGGTTGTGTGTTGACCTTCGTGCACTGAGTAGTTTCCATGAATAATTCCTAGAATTCATAGTATGTGGGTTTATGTCTTGTGAGGGGGGAGGGATTAATGTGTTGTTGGAAACTAGATTTGCTATCATGGATAGCATTGGGTCAAGAAACAAGGACATGAAATCAAAAGTGGAACTAGATTCATGAATGTATGCTACATCCGATAAAATGAAGTGATGAAATTGAGGAATTATGATGAATTGTGATTAAACCCTAATAAGAAATCCTAATGATGAACTAAGGTTGAGCATGGACGATATATATACATATATGGTAGGGATTGAGGAGAAATTCATAGGTGATGGTTGTGATTCTATGATTGTGTGATGTATGCTTGTTCTTGCTTCATTATGATACTTGTATATGTATAAATGTTGCAATGTTTAACACACTTGTTGTAAATGAGATAGATGAATTATCATTGCCATGAAATCATGACTTAATTGTACGATCTTGAAGATGTACTTGTGATTGTGATTGTGGTGTGTGAATGGGATTGGTTGCCACGTTCTGGTATAACTAACTTGGATCAGATTGCCACGTTCTGGCATAAATATGGGATCGGATTGCCATGTTCCAGCATAAACATGGGATCAGCTGCCACATTCTGGCACACTAACTAGGGATCGGTTGCTACGTTCCGGCATGCTAACTATTTGAGTTTGGGTTTCGTGAGAGGACCAATGGTGTGCTATTAAATGCGAGTTGTTCGGTGTTCGTGGTCTTGTTGATAATATGATATATGCTTGATATACGCTTGTGAGTATAGTGTTGTATTGGTTGTATATGTTTTACCTAGTGGACACGTGTTATGATGATTTATAGTTGGTTGTTCGTGGGATGTAATGGCGAGAGTAGAGATAGTAAATGCGATGGGATATGAGGTTTGTTCCACTTAGTTGTTAGAGTAGGTGCCCTCACAGCCCGGTGGGTTAGGTCGTGACAAATTGGTATCAGAACCCAGGTTACCGGTCTCCCCGTACAAGGGAAAAATTTGAAGTAGACTCTTGTGGATTGGTGTGTTGATGTCCACATCTAATCTTCAGGAAGCTACAAAGCACTCTAGGAAATTTTCTCCTCTTTTCTCTCCTTTCGTGTGAGTGTCGCTTGTGGTATGAGTTGAGTCCAATTGGTATCTCAATAAGGTGAACTGGACATCGTTGATACGACTGAAGGGATACAACCAAAAGTTAATTGGAACTTAGAAGGTTCCAATTGGTATCTGGCCTTAGGGGTTGTAGAAGGCTTAGATGCTCAATAATGGCCATCTATGGGACAAATTAACCAATAACGTTAAATTGTTGTGATGCATGATTATGACTGTGAATATATGACTTTTGTTGTTGAATTAACTGTGAATGTATGCTCCTTGTTGTGTGAAATGACTGTGTATGTGGAAGTAGTTGTTTTAGGAGTCTAATTTACTGATGATGTGGAGATGTTATAGTTGATGCGGAGTGGTTAGAACGAGTTGGTTTGTGAATTATGATTTGATTTGGGATAGCCAAGGATCGCTCCTAGTCAGAGGATTATTGGAATTTAATGGTATGATAAAGCGGGGGAACCTTGGGAAAATTTAAGGGAAACGAAAAAGGACCCAAAATTTTGGGTCTGGGTTCTGGTCCCGTCTGAGCCACTGGGGCGGGATTATTCCCGCCATAGAGAGGCCGCCAGAGCGGGATTATTCCCGCCAAAGAGGGACAGGGCGAGGCAGAATATCAGCTTGCCTCCCTTGTTTCCCTTAGTTACAGATTATCAACCCTTAACGATATTCAGATTGACCCCTGCAAAAATTGTGGTGCTCAGCAATTGGAAATAGTTGATAAACTGAGTAATTAACTGAAAGGCTGTGAAAATCGCAGAAAAACAAGCATTCGTGTGCTACAAAAACATAGTAAAGCAAAAGGTAAAAGTAGAGTTGTCCAAATTACAAGCCCAAGAGGGGCAAATGGAAAGCTAATCAAGGACTCTCGGACTGGGTGGTGTCGATGTCTGAATCGAGGTTCTCTGGGGTTGTCACACCAGACCGAGCCTCATTCAGCATAGAGAACTCCCTGAAGTCCGACGGCTTGAGTCGGGGAAGTTTCTTGCCAGGGGCCACGCAAGTAAACATGGTCTTGATAGTCTTCCATATCCGAAGGATCAGACGATCCCTGACCACACCTTTTCTCCTCTCCTTGTGCAGTTGGCGGCGGAGCATTTCGACCTCCAGGGCAGTGCTGGGTGGACCGGAGTGAATTCAGTATAGGCACTCCCCATCCTCTCCCGGACAGCCTCTAAGTCTTCCTCAACTCGTGCACCTGAGAGTGGGTCCTCGTCGTCCGAATTCACGGCCGTCTTACTGCTGCTAGCCTTGCTTGTCCTCCTCCTCTTGCCCCTAGAAGTGGAACCTGACCTGACCAGAAAAGGGTGAAATGGGGGATCCATGGAAAGTTTCTCATTAGCATCGAAAAGCGGAACACCCGCTCGCTTGCACAGTGCAGTGATGAGTCCTGGAAGGAAGAAGGCATTTTTGTTGCTCGGATAAAATATTTCCATTCGGAGATGATCTGTGCTCCCACGTTCAGCTGTATTCACTGTATGGCTCATGCCACCACCAAAACTCAGGGAAAGGTAACATCGGTGCAGTCGGGGTAAGGCTAAAAAGTAAGAGTTAAGAAAAGAAAAAAATTGTGTTAAGAGTAGGCCACTGTCTGGCGAATCTCGCCACAACGGCAATTATCCCGCCCTGGCGGGATTATGAAGGCCGCCACAACAGGATGAAGGAGCGGCCTTCATCTGGGAGGAACTTCAAACGCGATAATGGCATATCTTCATCCCAAAACCCTCAATTTCAACAGAATTTCAGCAGATTAGAGTATATTAACTACCTAAGAACCTAAATATGCGATTATATTGTTGGAATAACTCTTAAATACCCCTCAAATTTGAGTTTTAAGAAAAGGAACTTTTCAACTTCCCCCAACTGTTTTTGTATCAATTTACCCATATTTTACGAAATCCTTACGCCCAGGACATTATGGAAACGTTGGGGACGTAAGAGAAGTGACGATGCTATGTTTAGCGTACCAATCAAACAACCTAGTTCAAATTTCAAAATAACTACCCTAAAACCGATTCTAACCAATTAAATAGCAGTATGCAATTGCTGTCAGTCAAGTAATGAAGTAAAGAGCATAAGGAATGCGAAATTATCTGAAGTTTCGACGTTCGAAGAAGAATGATCGAGAGGGTTTGGGAGAGGTTTTGGGAGTTCAAGGGAGAAATGGGAAAATGTCTTCTCTTTTCCCCCTTTTCTGGTTCCCGATCTCTCGCTTCAGCGGGAGATCACCGCCACAGCAGCCCCGCCTCAGCGGGAAGGCTCCCGGTCTGGCGGGCCAGACTATGTAGTTCAACCACTTTCATTTTCGTGTGTTGTCTCAATTTTCATTCGACCTTTAGGTATGGTACCTCACTTATATCCACTAATTGGGAAGTCACCACTCGTGGAGGTAGTTTCATGATAGCCTTATGCATTAGTTGGAAGTACTCCAGAAATTAGGGTATACGATTATCCGTGCACTAGTCATTCGGGTATGAATGAGGGGTAAATTGGTATTTATTGTAATGATCCGAACTGTCGTTATTTAGGAGGAACAAAAATCCGCAAAAATTCTGGGCCACTGTCCCGCCACAACATGCATGTTGCCGCTAGGGCAGCGGCACCAAGGCGGGATAAGTGAGTGCCATAGTGGGATAGGCGAGACAGAACATAAATTATGAGAAATCCTATTTTCTTGATCTTTCTAAAATACCTAAATAAGTCGCAAAATACCCTAGAAACCCCGTAAAAGCTGCTATAAGCTTGGGAATGAAGGAGAAGGAGATTTCTAGCGTGGAGATGGCGAAATCTTATGAATTCTTGGCTAAATTCACCGTCACAAACCGAAAAAAACTTGAATCAAAGTCAAAACTCCATGCAACTGCTTGGTGCCTAGGTAGGCTAGGTTTTTACAATTGAGTAGTTATAAATCTGTGCTTACTACGTAATATATGTAAATCAATGGTAGGGTTGTGTGTTGACCTTCGTGCACCGAGTAGTTTCCATGAATAATTCCTAGAATTCATAGTATGTGGGATTATGTCTTGTGGGGGGGGGGGGGATTAATGTGTTGTTGGAAACTAGATTTGCTATCATGGATAGCATTGGGTCAAGAAACAAGGACATGAAATCAAAAGTGGAACTAGATTCATTAATGTATGCTACATCCAATAAAATGAAGTGATGAAATTGAGGAATTATGATGAATTGTGATTAAACCCTAATATGAAATCCTAATGATGAACTAAGGCTGAGCTTGGTGGATATACATACATATATGGTAGGGATTGAGGAGAAATTCGTAGGTGATGTTTGTGATTCTATGATTGTGTGATGTACGCTTGTTTTTGCTTCATTATGATATTTGTATATGTAAAATTGTTGCAATGTTGATCATAGTTGTTGTAAATGAGATAGATGAATTATCATTGTCATGAAATCATGACTTAATTGTATGATCTTGAAGATGTACTTGTGATTGTGATTGTGGTTTGTGAATGGGATTGGTTGCCACATTCTGGCATAACTAACTTGGATCGAATTGCCACATTCCGGCATAAATATGGGATCGGATTGCCACGTTCCAGCATAAACATGGGATTGACTGCCATGTTCCAGCATACTAACTGTGGATTTCTTGCCACGTTCTGGCATGCTAACTGTTTGAGTTTGGGTTCCGTGAGAGGACCAATGATGTGCTATTAAATGCGAGTTGTTCGATGTTCGTGTTCTTGTTGTTAATATGATATATGCTTGATATATTTTTGTGAGTATAGTGCTGTATTGGTTGTATATGTTGTACTTAGTGGACACGTGTTATGACAATTTATAGTTGGTTGTTCCTGGGATGTAATGGCGAGAGTAGAGATAGTAAATGCAATTGAATGTGTTTAGGTGAATTTCACCCAGGGGGAAAGAAGATTGGGTTAGTGCGAAGAAAGTTGAATTAAAGTATTATGTGACTATGGTGGGGTAATGTGATGAGAAAGCAAGGGTATGATGTGACTGGTTAGTTGAATTGGCGGTGGTGGTACTTGGGGATTGACTATGTGTTTAGAATGGTTAAGCCATGGTCAAGAATCCGGTAAGTGGGTTGATTTAAAAGGGGTTAGTAGTTAGAATGCTAGTGTTATTTGGAGGTTTTTCAATGAAAGGGTTAAGGTGGAGAATCGAGTGGTTTATTTCATGATCTTACTAGTTGGTTTCTTATGTTATGTGGTAGGTGTTGGGTTGACCGATGATGCCTACCAATACGTGTGTTTGTATTGATACTACTATTTCTATGTCCTTTGACATAGTCTGGATGCAGGATTGGTGATGTTTCATTAGGTGAAGACGAAGGAAATCTCCAGCAACTTCTATTATTCCTTTCGCATGGTGGGAGTTGTGTCTTTTATTTATCTTGTCCAGTTGTACTTGTAGTAGCTCTTGTACCTGTTTTGACTAGATCCATGGGAGTTGTTTAAATTACCTTGTAAGTTTAACTAATAGTGTGTCCAAGGATTTAATTTATAAAACCATAGTGCTATATTTATTCTTGTTTTCTTAAAATTTCCGCATGTTTTTACTATTGGGATATGAGGGTTCTCCCACTTAGGTGTTAGAATGGGTTCCCGCACAGCCCAGTGGGTTGGGTCGTGACATCGAGTGTGCTTCAGTTTCAATAATGAGCGTTCCAAGTTTGCATCTCTGAGATCCAAAACACGGATGATGAATTTCTACCAACACTTAAGGTCAATGATAATGACGAATGGAGTACGTTATGAGTGGAATCCCTTCTGTGATGTTTATCAAGACAGACTTCTTAAGGCCTTGGATTTAAGTTCTCATTGTGTGCCTTTTATGTTGTCAGATCAATTTCAACCACTTATTCACCTAAAGTACCTTGCAGTTGACACACCTTGCTTTAATATTCATCCAAAATTTCATATGCCCCATCTGGAAACTTTATTTATGAATTGTCATTGCACGTCTTCATTGTTACCATCCACTTTTTGGAAAATGGAAAAATTAAGGCATGTTGAGATTACTATTGCTGAATTTGATTTGGAAAACAAGATGCAGGGGATCTTTGAAGAATCCACTAAATTGGAAAATTTGAGGACATTTGGGAAAGTTGTATTTCCAATTGATCAAGTTGATAGCCTAGATGTGTTGTCACGGAGGTCCTAATCTTCAAGAACTTCACATCTCTGTTCATAGCGATAATGATTCTGCAGAGATTTGTCTCAAATTGGAGAGCTTTAAGCAGCTTCACATACTTCGCCTTTACATTAAGTCATCCCAAGATATATCCAAGCTACAGTTGCCTTCAAATTTAAAGAAGTTTTTACAATACAACATTCATATAGAAGCACGATTCCTGTCATCGCGGGACTACCAAATCTGGAGTATCTCTGATTAACAGCTGGAGATCTTATTCAATCCAAAGAGTGGTGCCTTGGAGATATCACATTGCATAAACTTAAGCTCTTGAACCTGGTGTCATTATGTATCTCAAGGTGGGATGCCTCGGAGGAATCCTTTCCCCAGCTCTAAACACTTGTGATAAAAAGGTGTGATGAGCTTGAGGAGATCCCCATTAGCTTTTCTTATATTCCAACACTGAAAATGGTTAAGTTGAGTCAGTGCAAGAATAAATTTCTGGAGGCTTCAGCTCAGAGAATCAAGGAAGAATTCGAAGCGATTGAAGGATGCGATCGTCTTAACCTCATCCTTACGGAAGTTAGTAGAAACAAACTCATATGTGCTTTTTTTTAGTATCTATGTGCATCTTATTTGATAACAATATGTTCAATACAGATAGCTGGTGAAAAATCTGTGATTTAAGTAAGTGCTTGTCATCACAACACGATGGTCTTTCAGTTTTTTCTGATTAGATGTTTGATTTCTATTAGTTACTCCATATCGATCTCAAATTGACGAAGATGTATTTGAATTTGACAATAGCATTAAACTGACAAAGATTTCTATTAGTTACTCCATGTTGATCTCGATCTCATTTTCTCTTCTACAAATATAAGAAATGAAAATTTCCTAAATTTAGCAAATATCACAAGCTGGATTGACCTTTTCTTTTTAACTCCTTCGGATAATGTAAGAGCGAAATTCAGTCTTTCCTCGCATCCTTTGGTATGTTGTTTCAACTAATTGATTAGAAATGTATGATTGATCTTCAGCATTCCCCGATGGATCAATTTGCAACCCAAAAGAAAAGAAAAAGGCAGCCACGAGTCATAATTGATCGCCTTTTCTTTAATTCATGATCATGTAATTGCTGAGATGATTTTATGTCAAAGTTGGCAAGAGTGTGGAATGTACTTCAATAATTGTATATATGTGTCCATGATGTATGCTTTCTGTTGCAATTGAGTTTATTTTAGTGACGCGGAATATGCTGCCAGTGGTGCCATCGAGAATGGCAGTGTTTAGTGAAGAATAGTAAGGTGAAGAAGGCGAATAAATCGAAGGTTACTGCTGTTGAGGCTGCTAGAATGATTGACAACTTTGATCTCAATGTTTTTCTAGTTGATATATCAGTGAGTTGTGAATTTGAAAACCTAATATGTATTGTGCAATTCTTTTGTGAAGCTAATTTCAAATCATTGATGCCCAGTTTAATAGTAATGTTAGTGAATCTTATGTGTTTGTGTGTATTCTCAAAGAATTTCAATTATATGCATATTGTTAAGCCTCTTGCCATTTTGAGTTGAGTTGTAATAAGTAGCAATCTGTTTTTTTGTCATCATTTCACCATTAAGATTGTTGAGTTCTGGCTGTTGGATCAAACCATTTCACCATGTGAAAAGAACATTTGGTGGGACTAAAGAAGGTATTGTAGGTTGTTGAGATAAGTGTTCTTCTTGAAGTGGTTCATTAAATTTCATAGGGAACTCATTTGAATTTAGTACATTGAAATGGTCGAGTTCTAGATCTTTGTTCCATCCATTTAATCCTGCGAAGAAATCATAGGGTTGAACTAAAAAAGGCACTACAAGTAGTTGAGGTAAGTATTCCTCTTGAAGTGGGCGTTGAAGTTCATAGGGAACTTATTTGAATTTAGTACATTAAAATTGACGAGTTCTGTGTATTCGTTCTACGCGTTCAACCCTGCGAAGAAATCATTCGCTGGAACCAAAGAAGGTATTGCAGGTGGTTAAGTATATGCTTCTTGAAGTTCATAAGGGACTCATTCAAATTTAGTACCTTGAAATTGTTAAGTTCTGGTTGTTGGTTCCAACCATTCAATCATGTGAAGAGATCTTTCGATTCAACTAAAGAAGGTACTACAGGTGGTCACTACCAAAAATAATAAATTTTGCGATAATTATTTAGCGGTAATAATATAATTACTGCCATTTTATTATATTTAGTGCCAATAATATATTAAAGATATTTATAATCAATACTTTATATAAATATCACTAGAGGCTTTGGCACTCTGAATACAATAATATTAACTCAATTGTCACTAAATATTTCTAC